>JAIWNF010000087.1:0-130043 GCA_025093555.1 Circinella umbellata
TAGCTAGACCACACCAACAAATATTTTCATTGCTGGTTGAGATGGCTGTTTCATGCAAATCAAACACTTTCTAAAATAATTTATCACGTGTACAAAGCTACTCCTTTTCTTAAAAATTTGGACTATCGTAGGTACTATCGGATGTCAGCTAAAACCACTTTGAAGGAAGTTTTCGAATATTATTATGTATGGAATAAACTATTAAATTCTTTAATCTAACTTTCAGATTAAAATCTATTCATTTTATATGCAGTTTGTATAGAATGAACAGTTTAATAGACCATGAAATATTCTTATTACTTTTTAGTGTAATACATAATTCAGGAAGAAGTAAGTCTTGAGGATGATAAAGTGAAAAAAGCTTTATGCAGATTAAAGATACAAAGATCAGAAAATATCATTTTTTCAAATATCTAAATAAAAAGAATATAGTGAAGTTGTGTTGTTACGGCCCGTTCGGATCATTTTTAATAGAATAAAAAGAAATTATAATAAATTCCGAGTTGAAGATTCAAGAGAAAAAGAAATAAAAGGGCGGTTTTATTTCCAAGAAATTCGATAGGTCAAATATGTACGTACATAGCCAGGAAAAGAGTTTATTTCAAATAAAATGAAGAGTGTGAAAGAATTGTTATTTTGCAAGGAAGAGAAGAAACTATCCTATTTATACTAAATATTTTAGTATCTATTTTTTTTTAATCCGAATCCAATTTCAAGTAAAAATGGACAAAGGTAAACTTAATTATTATTTCTTGTAAATAAAAACACTTCTGGTACTGGTTTATTTGATATAATGAGAATAGTATTTTAATAATTATAAAGTTGTTATATTGATAAAAAAAATATAAGAAATAGGAAAAGCGAAAGAGGAAAAGAGAGGAAGAGAGGAAGAGAGGAAGAGAGGAAGGGATGTAACACCCAATGTTTTTTGTTTGTGTTTATGTTTTTTTGTAAATTTTTTTTTTTTTTGTAAATTTGTTTTGCTGCGATTGTATGGACTATGTAAAGTTGTATGTATGTAAGTAATATGTAGTAATTGGGAGAGTAGATAATGAAATATTGGAGCTTAATAATTGAAAGTACATTAATGAGAAATGAGCAAATAAAATAATAAATAAAAAGAAATCACTGTCATTCTTTATGTTGTTCTGATATTTTTTTGGTTAGTTTGTCTATACTTATTTTTAAATCGCGTCTTGTATCTTCCAAAGCTTGTGCTGCATCAGAAAAGGAGATATGACGATCATTTGCTATTCTCTTTACTTCTTCGTAAATTATCTTCCTTCTGCTAAAGAACCTTGACTCCGTACTATTCTTTCTCCACTTTGTCTTATATTTTTCTTCAAGGCTTCGAACAGAAGGATTCCCCGCAACTCCATGGTCATATTCACGCCATACATCAGTAACTGTACAGAACTTTCGATTTAAAGTGTACTGTGGAGGCGATGATGATGATGATGATGATGGTATAAAAGTATGGTCACTGCTATCTTGGGGCACCTCTCTTGCTGTAGTGATCATACCTTGTTCTTGGGATTTTGCAGGAGTTCGCGATAAGTACAGTGGACTTGAAAAAACGCCATTTACAGCATCCATGACATTTGCAAATCCTGCTTGCTGTGATGTATTCAGATTATTGATGGTGTTTTTAATACCATCAATCTCACCCGATATATCTCCGAGTGATGCTCACAGGACGTTGGTGAGATGGGGCAAGACCCGTTCAATCTGCACATTGAGCAGCTCTTCTGCTTCATTGACACTTACAAGCTGAGAAGAGAGGTTAATCTCATATTGCTTGTATAATAGGCTGTCAAATATAGCATGACTCCACAGAAAATGAGTAGGGTGCTGTTGCTTCAATACCACAGAGTCCTTAATATTTGAAAATAGTCAAGTTAGAAAAATAAATTGATAAGAGTACAATTATGTATAGTATATAAAATATAAGAGTTATTACCTGCAAGAAGACAATGCGTAAATACTTCAAAAGTACTAAAAAATTTGGACCAGCCAAATCTTTTTGTACGGCACCACGTTCAAACATAGTTTCCCAATATTCTATCTTGGGAAAAATGAGTCTTTGCAACTCCTGTGGTGGGTCTATTGCTGAATGTGGCAACCAGAAAGCACCAGCTTTTTGCGAGTAAAAGCCACCTAACGCACGCATAGCTTGCTTTGGCAAGCTTGTCAGGTAGCACCCTACCATTCTATCAGAGCCCCATCTCCCAATCCGCCGTTGCTCATTGTCAGGAACGTCTTGGTCCGCAATCGCACGAAGAGCACTTCCTCGATTAATATGTGTTATTTTGCTTGAGTTTACACCAACAGCATTCAGAGCTTCCATATACCCATCCCGCTGAGTATTATATGTTATAGGTTTGGTACGATCAGATCCTTTCAGAACATGGATGGCGTACCAATTTTGACGTGTCATGAACTCAGGGAATGGTTCATTTTCCATGTGCCATCTGCAAAAAAAATGGAACGCCATAGCGCCTAATGGACACACCTCCACACTACGGTGTCGTATGGCAGCACCATACTCCAATCGCCCATGTTGATTTGTTTTGCCTTTGTTCATTGTAATCACAAGTGAGATACATCTGGATGGTCCTTCATCAGCAAGTTCGGTCGAAAACAGATCAGGCAATTGCATCATACGCTTCGTTTCGCCACGACCAAGGATAGCATGACCCAACAAGAAGTCCAATCGGTTACGTAGATGATGTGCTGTGTTACGATTGAATTGGTATCAAGAAATAAGTCTCAATTCATCTAGAGTGTATCCATCGTTGAGACTATTGGTACCACGATCTTCATATTCAACTCTTCGTCTAATTGCATTTTCTCGATCGTAGTCGCTAAGAAGGTTCTTGACAAGAGTACCACGAGCTGGTAGATTTTTGTTGCCAAGGACAGCTGCTTGAACAGTCTGTAATGCTCCAACGGCCTTGGCATATCCTGCTAAGGATTCTTTTCCCAATCACTTAGCTTTACCATCTGGCAATTCGGATCTCTTGTTTTTTATATTGCCAGTTCTTGATACTTCTCTTAAGAAAGCAACAAGTTTGGCTTCACTGACGGTGTTTCCATCTTCAAATTCTTGTTTGGAACACCACTCCTACATTATTACATCATAAAAAAAATATCATAGAAAAATGCATAAATTATCAAGTAATAAATTTTTTTATATTAAAATAACAATCAGAGAAAAACTATAACGAACCTCCCAGTGAGCTTGACGCAATTTATATAAATTTTTTGTATTCAAAGACAAACTTCCAAGGTGCTTCTCCATAGCCTCCTTGACCTCATTTTCAAGATATGATTGATTACGATTGTTGATAGTTGAAGATGAAGACATGATAACTTTAATTGAAGTAAGTAAATAATACAAGAAAAAAGCCCAAAAAAAAATAAAACTTTATTTTAATAATTCTTTATACATTGATAATTGAGTGGGGTTTATCAAATATAAGACCCACATTGAAAAATACCACAGGTATTTTCAGGGGTTTCTATGTCGCCACTGCAAAATACCATATAATTTTTCAGTCCCAAGCCAAAATTAATTCAAGACCCAATCTTAATTTTTCAGACCCAAACCCTAAATACTGTTGATATCCCCGAGCTGAATGTCACCTGGGATCATTTCAGAAAAAACTAAGTAATAGTGACCATCATGCAATGAGGATTTAAGCAATCCAGCATTGGTCTTTACGTTATTAGCATGTGTTACGTAAAGCTTATCCGAAGTACTTATATTTCTACTTGTCTGAAAACCAAATGGGACGCCCTTTCTTGTTCATCGCGAGCCATATTCTGTCATCCTAATATTGCCATAAACTTTCAGCAAGCAAGGGGATGTTCAATGCCTAAATTATAAAAAAGGTAAATAATCTATTTATATATGTGTATGTATTGCATTAAGTTCTATGAAATCGTACCCTCATAAGCGTGTGTAAAAACTAGTAGAATGTCTCCAAAAAACACTCCTGAACCAGATGTGGTTGGCAGTATTAATTTGACTAGGGTATCCAGTTTTTTGGCGGTACTTGGGTATTCTTGGCAATGGAATATCATATCACCTTTGAGAAGTCGTTTTCCGACACGAATGTTGTTGTCTAAGATACTGCGAAGTACTCGATCATCGCGAAACTGAAAATGCCAGTAGTTTGTTAAGTATTCGACCAGATTATATTTTGCATTATAATCAGTGACACTTGCAATATTGTGATCCCATAGCATCATTTCTTCATATTCTTCATCCTCATCAGGTACAATATATTGACTTAATGGGAGCTCTCCTATTAGGTCATCGCTCTTATACACGCGCTCAAAGTTATGCATGATTAGTTGACGTTTTATTATCTTGGCAGCATTAGCTCTAGGTCGGACATGAAGTTTTATATGGCGTTTGAAAAACCCTATATTGTGCAAATAGATAGTAAGTATATAGTCAATAGTGTAGCAATGGGGTATTGAGTAATAATATACTAACCAATTGCATGCTCTGCAAATCATGTACTGTAACCATGCAAGGGGCCAAGCTTTTCAATAATGTCCCGGAAGTAACGAAGTAAGTGAAAATTCACTGTATATAAATTGTGATCCATTTTATTCTTCATGTGTAGGTGCCAGGCATGCAAGTGTCTAAATGTAATCAAATCTTGGACTAATTTTTATTGAAGTTAAATAACAAGATAGAAAAAGTTACACTTACTTTTTTATGTTAGTGTGATCTTCTCTGTCGATTTCCCATTGTAAGGACAAGGTACATCCTATTACAAGAGACATTAAGGCTTGGACCTGATGTGAATCTCGACCATTTTCTTCTACTAGCTGCTCAAACACAAGTGTTGGGACTATTATCTGAAGGAACATAATCCAGTCAACGGAACGCATAAGGCCTGCCTTTTTCGAAACGTCTATCAATGAAATAAGTATGTTAATAAAAGTTGATAAATTAATTTATCATACAGGTACATATAAAAAAATGTGTACATACCTCTGAATGCTCCTTCAAAAATTCTAGATGGCATTGTCGATCCTGAATCAACAATAGCCCTACCTATATTTGAACAGAGTCTGTTGTAAAGTTTAATGGTCGAATTCACGTCTGTTGCAAAGTTTCTGGTTATCATATCCCATAGCTTTCTGGTAACGTTGGCTCCAATGCAATGCATTTCATCCAACCCAAAAAAGCTGTAGCCATGGAATGCCTTTAACTGGCCGAACAGAGTTGCCCTTTTGATACCAAAGTCCTATATTATAATACAAGCAAAAAAGGTCAGTAAATGAAAAAGGTTAATTATTCGTTAATGTTATTTAAACTTACTGGTATTCCTCATACAAACTCATCATCTGTTCTTGGCTCGGACATGGCGATTGTTCCAGGGTAGTAACGACCACATCCTTTACCTGCGGGACTGATTTCAGAAGTTGTTTTGATGCGGCATTGCCTACATCCATACAGAGAATTATTTCCCATATCGTGCACAATCTCCTGGCATCCTATCAAATCCCCCGAAGCTAGCAGTAAGTGTACCTTTACATGAATTGGGCCACCTTTACAATATATATTCATGCCAGCATTCTCAAGAACAAAAAGCTCTCTCAAAAGTGGTGTGAGGAAGCTATATATGTTGCCTGTATGATCTGCGGGAATGATTGCCACTTGCATCATGTGTTTGTTTTGTATCTATATTATTAAAGGTATATATAAGTTTTAATAATAGTGATATTTTTTTATAAAGAGTTTTTAGTCACTGATAGTTACCTTTCTTTTGGTGATAGACTCAATAATACGAGATGTACGATAGTCATTCTCGAATTTCCACTCCCTTGAATGGTGTGAAACCATCAACAAATAAAGATACTGCAAGAGATAAGTTTGTTTCTGTTTGGTTTTGGAAAAGGTGGGCTTTCAGTGTTCTGTACACAGTACCATCGGTTATATCTGTAAGCACTTCTTTCCTGGTTCCAATGGTTGCAAAGTTACTGTATTGAGGATAGACGTACGGATATCGCTGTCTGCAATCATATATGCCAGCTGTCGTCTAAGTGGAAAGTATGACATAGATGCAACTGGTTTTCCACTGAAAAGAAATTGTTCTTTTCCACATGAGCAATCATCCATCGAATTTGGTGGGAAGAGTCGACAATGACCTGGACAAATGCAGTACTCCGTTTCTTGCAGGTCGAACATTTTTTCTAAACGTGCTTCACTTTTTGCTGGCGAAAACAATGGCTTCCTGTCTATATATATTTCAAGTAAGTTAAATAACATCCTATGTAAAGTGAGTTGACGAATCTTAAACAAACGATTCTTACCAAAACTATCATCCACAATCCATTCGTTCAACAGTGATAATAACGATGTGTAGGCATCACGGCTGACGTTATGTTCTTGGATCCAGCTGTACAGTTCAAAGCTCTTTTTCTCGTGTTTGTCAAGTGGGACAGTTCCCTGGACCATCTCTTCAAAAGGAATGCCAGTACAGAGCAGAGGATCTTTATCCCAGGGATCAACATAAAGACCTTCTTCTTCATCAACATACACTTGATCCATTCCCTCAACAGCTACGGCCTCTTGTCCTGGTGCATTTCCTTGACCATTGTCATCTTCATTGTCGCTATGATTATTATAGTTATCATCCGTTGCAAAATCATCATCGTCGGTCATATGATCATCATCATTATCATCACAGTTGTCTGCGTATGGTTGCTGTGCAAGAGCAGGCGGACTGTTCCCGAAATCGTACTCGATCATATCATCGTCATACATATCTTGGTCAAGTGCTCCTTGAGCCATGTTTAGGGATCTTAGTACAATCTGGATTTATAAACCGATCCGTTTTTCATACGGATTGGATCGGATTCGGATTGTGTCTCAACCGATTCAGATCGGATTTGGATCGTAATTCTACAATCCGGATTGTAAACGGATTGAGATTTATGGATCCGTCGGATTTTTCTGATCCGTCATTATAATTATAGAGCAATGGATCAAAGTTTTAACAATGCTGTGGTAAGGTATATATATATATATATTCAAATAAAGAAGAGAGTAAGTTTTTGTATACTATTATATACTTGAATAGAGCAGTTGAAAAGAAAAGTAGTAATGGCTTTAATATAGAAAAGAAATATCTGAAAAGAAAGAAACAAAAATTGATAAAGAGAATTATGAACTTTTATTGGTTGTAAACAGAAAAGGTAAAACTTATACCTCTTTTTTTTTTCAGCACACTACTCGCCCCCACAAAAAAAAATCCACCATAATTTTTTTTTTCACTATAAACTTTTTTATCACTATAACTTTTTTTTTCCTACTATAACTTTCCCACTATAATTTTTTTTCAACTATAACTTTCTTTTCCATTGTAACTTCTTTTTTCCCATTATAACTTTTATTACTACAATTCTTTTTTTATTATAACTTATTTATTTCCTATTATGTTTTTCAAACCAAATAATAAAATCATCTAAAAATAATGCACCTTTGTTACCAATATTTTAATTTTCTTAAACGATCTCAAACGACTACCATACACCATCTTGTAAAATACCTTTTCTCATGAAAAAATACTGTGACATCTACTATATAGCCTAAATTTTCATCTAATTGATCCTTTTGCATTACGGATTACGGATTCAATCCGGATTTTTACAAAACGGATTCGGATTGCAATTTTCTAATCCATGGACAATCCGAATTTCCGAAAATCCGATCCGTTTCAAAACGGATCGGATTCGAAATGGTGCCAATCCGATCCGGATCGGTCTACTAAGAACCCTAGCCATGTTCATAGCACTGGGATCCATGTCAAATGCATCAGAGAGCACTTCAGGGTCCTCGTTCATAGGCATGTATTACTGAATTTCGCCATCTAAATATGTATTGTAAATATATAAGAACAACTAACCATAATATAATTTCACCAAGTTATATTTACATACCGCATGCTGCAACATGTGCATTATATCGCGTTTTCAGCTGATCGACACCGCACATCATACAGGTAATAAGTTTGGGATTAGGCATAATTTGTTTTATAAAAAAAGTAGTTGAAGTTATTATATCAAACCAAGTATCATAAAAAGTGGTTCCTTTTATAGGCTCAGGATGTTTCAACTTTGATAATTATAATATGTTATACAATCTTAAACAAAAATAACTAATAGAATAATTGGTTTCTCATCATCGAAAAGTATGGAGTGATTACTAATATTATTATTTCATTTACTTCTCAATACGATGTGGATGGTAATGTTCAATACTTATTATGGCTTGCATGAAATGACGCGTCAAACGGTGGGAATATGGAATGGTTACTAGTATTAATAATTTACTTCTTAATACGATGTGGATGGTAATGTTCGATACTTATTATGGCTTGCATGAAATGACGCGTCGAATGGTGGGAATATGGAATGGTTACTAGTATTAATAATTTACTTCTTAATATGATGTGGATGGTAAGGTTCGATACTTATTATGGCTTGCATGAAATGACGCGTCGAACGGTGGGAATATGGAATGGTTACTAGTATTAATAACTTACTTCTTAATACAATGTGGATGGTAATGTTCGATACTTATTATGGTTTGCATGAAATGCCGCGTCGAACGGTGGGAATATGGAATGGTTACCAGTATAATTAATTTACAAATTAGCACGAGTTGGATGGTAATATATGGTGCTAATTAGTGGTTTGCATGAAATGACGTGATCAAATGGTGGGAATATGGAATAATTACTAGTATTATTATTTTACAGATTAGCACGATTAGCCATATGGGATATGGTAATATTTGGTACTAATTAGTGGTTTGCATGAAATGGGGCGTTCAAAAAGTATAAATATGGAAATGGCAACAACATTTAATTCTGAATCTTTAATACATCAAAACAACTACTTTCAACCCCCCTCATTTTTTATTTCAATTACTTTCCAATGAACAATAATCACCAACTACCTTTAACAACCATTGAGCTGGTGGTCCAAATGGTTTTCCAATTAAACAACACCATTCAGGAAAACACTCGTGTTATCAATCAGCGATTTGATCAAGTGGATGAGCGACTCACAAGAATGGAAGATATGTTGCAAATAGGAACCGTTGAACAACAACATTCGCCTTCTCCTTCGCCACCACCACTTTCTATAATGATCGACCAAGAGGTCATGATTCCAACTCCGTTTGATCATACTCAACACATACCCTCGGGCGAATATCATCCTCCCTGAGTGGTACTTACTACTGATGAGGAACACTGGTTGACAAACCGGGCCACTGCTTACAGACCTCCCGCTCTTCGTGCCATCACCAACAATGTCATCCCCAAGCCGCCATCGTAAGGAAAGCCTAAGATTATCAAGCATTTTATCAATAACCCCGGAAACATCGGTCATCCAGATGATGCTCAGGTTTATGAGATGTTGAGAGCGGAGGCTATCGCCACAAGCATGCTAAGGAGCAAATCCCATCCACTTACCAAAGACTTGGAACCACATAGATAAAATGCCGAAAGGCAGAGATCAGTTTGTTCGAGTACAAGGTGTACTGGATGTTTAGGCTTCCAATGCATTTATGCGAGGATCACTGGGTAGCCAGCTTTCTTTTAAGAAAGGCGGTTACCATACGTGAGGCTAGGGAGTAAGTGTTTTTTTTTTATTAAACAATGTTTTTGATTTTAACATTAGAATGATATTACCAGTTACTGATAAGTTTTTTTTATAAAACCGTCTTTTTATTAGAGCACCATCTAGTACAAGCCTTGTAACTCAAACAATATATGTATATTTATATATAGCTATTTGTATTTATCAACATCAAATTCTAACATAGAAAATATATTAGGAGTATGGACACGACGTCCGTCATAAGTGGCGTCATAGGCCAAGCTGCTGGTTCACCTGGACCATCTTCGAGCTTCCGGTCAGTGACAGCAGCAATGTCAATGTAAGTAAGCTTATTTAATTGTATAATAAATTATGTCATATATCTAAAGAGGACATTTTATAAAATAGTGACTCGGTGGCTCAAAATACGTCCGGTAGAAGGTAACATACAGTTTCAATTTATTACAAATGTGTTACATTATGCCTATCATATTCCATCAAATTTTAATTCTTACAATGATTATCTTTAGCTCTGCTGCCCATGCCCTGCAACAGTCGATGCCATTGTAAGTTACGAATAAACATGCGACATATTCTTTTATTATATTATTCAGATGCTAATAAGGGTCATTTTTTTTTAGGGTTTCTGTCTTTTCAGTAAGACCACCATTATCTGCCACCCCCCTACAATCACAACAACCACAATCACAACACCACAACCACAACCACAACAACCACAACCACAACCACAACAACCACAACCACAACCACAACCACAACAACCACAACCACAACAACCACCCACACCGAGACTCCGTCCCCACCCCACCTCACCACAACAACAACCATCATCATCCCACCAACCCCTGGAGGGCATACTTGATCCCTGCATGCCCTCTTTACACGCCACCTTTAACACCAACCATGACAACAGCACATCGCAATTCTGGCAAAACACCTTCGAGGATTGCGGTGTGTTTATTCCTTCCACCCGCTCAAATTCTGCACTCTCCCCTTCATCATCATCAACTACAGAACAACGCGCTGGTCGCAAAAAGAAGGGGAGAGTAACATCTACTAGAAAATAGTTTTTTTTTTGGCATATCATTGTTTTTTTTTTATATCTGTAATGAAGTTTAATAAACATATATCAAACATACATATTTATATATTAATTTTAATTGGGTCTCCTTGGTACACAAACTTCTGCAAACTTTAATATACAAACTATCTATAAGAGGAAATCTCTGCGCTGAGAAAGAATTCTATTTCCCAGATGTGCCAAATGTGCCAAATGTGCCAAATGTGCCAAAGGTTTCCCATGGTGTTGAAGCGTTCAGTGTGTGATTGAAGTACTTCGTATAAAGATATAAAATAAAGAAGAAATAATACACTATGTCGTTGTATTTGAGTAATAAATTAGGGTAGTGCTACCTGTGCGATTTTTTTTTCTTAGCGGTGCGATTTTTTTCTCGCGGGTGTTTAATTGTAGTGGTACAGCACAAACAGCCATAGCCAATCCTCTAGTGATATTACCAGTACGACTTCTCTTACTAAACGTACTTCATTAAGAAACTTTTTTAAAAAAATTACAAGTGCTTATCCGTGCGATTTTTTTTTTCTGAGCGTAAAATATGAGAAAAAGCTGTGCGATTTTTTTTTACTTCTAAATGCCATAGCTAACAGTTTATTTGATAATGTAAAAGTAGCCTACCAAAATATATAATATAAAAGCTTATTGATTATTACTGGCCATTAGCACCAACTTGCTCGCATATTATACACAAAAAACAGATAATGCACTTGGATTATTTGATTAAAAACGGCTTTATTGGTAGTGCGGTGCGATTTTTTATTTTTTCAAAAAAAATTACAAGTGCTTATCCGTGCGATTTTTTTTGTCTGGGCGTAAAATATGAGAAAAAGCTGTGCGATTTTTTTTTACTTCTAAATGTCATAGCTAACAGTTTATTTGATAATGTAAAAGTAGTCTACCAAAATATATAATATAAAAGCTTATTGATTATTACTGGCCATTAGCACCAACTTGCTCGTATATTATACACAAAAAACAGATAATGCACTTGGATTATGTGATTAAAAACGGCTATATTGGTAGTACGGTGCGATTTTTTATTTTTTTAAAAAAAAATTACAAGTGCTTATCCGTGCGATTTTTTTGTCTGAGCGTGAGAAATGATCTTCATGATCACACGAATTTCCCCCAGCACCACCCGTTATATGTTCTATCCGACTGGCCTCTTAATTGGTTACCGGAACGATAAGCTAATGAACAACAAAACTTCACAGAATTAAAGCATCTAATCATTTGACATTTCGATAATTGTTTTTTTTATCTTATCAGAGCTAATAACATGATTTCAATATGACAGTAATATATTAGTATAGTATTTGGCTTTCTCGGAAAATAGCTACATTATTGTAGCACATTTACGAAATTTATGAAGCAGTGAATTAAAATGTTATCACTTTTATTGAAAGTATTGCTAATGAGCATATAATATAAAACAATATGTATCAGTTACATTATTAGAGGTAATGATAGATGGATTTGTGAATGATTAGTATAACTTTGGTTTATGTAAATAAATTAAAAAGAGCGCCGAAAACCGGCTACAAAATATCTAGCTATTATCTATCGAAATCATACATTGTGCTTATAACTGCGTTCATGCTTGATGACTTTCTGATCCGTTATCATACACGATAGAATTATCGTAGCAGGTTTTCTTCCGTAAGTTCCGGATACATCCAAACTATTTATATGGAGCGAAATTTGTAGCATATTATCATACTTTGTATTTTTTTCATTATATTAAACATATAGTTCAATTTATTATCTGTATATCATCATTCAAATGAGCGAACTTATTGGTACAAGATATCCAACCCGTGATGAACTCAAGGCATCTGTTCAATCATACGCAAGAAAGAATGGCTTTGCAGTCAAACAAAGTGTCAATGGACAAGGTGTTGGTATTCTGTTCAAGTGCTCCTGTGAAGGTAATGGTAACGAGGATAAGCTTGGAGAGGATCGAAAACGCATGAAGAATAGCCAGAGAAGTGGCTGTAAATGGAAGCTCACAGCTTCCTTACCCAAGAAGGCCAAAGAAGGTGAAGAGGATCGGTTGTGGGAGGTTCGAGTCTTACGACTTCATTCTGGTCATAAATTTGACACCAAGAATCAGGGTACACCAGAGAGCATATCAGATGAAAACAGCAACATGGTACATCATAACCATGTATTAATCAAAAACAATGACTCAGCTTTATGCAAGGTTTATAGCCAATATCGAAAGCGTTCAGATACCGTTATCAACACTCTGTCATCATTAAATCGGAATGTCCCTGCACAAGATATTATCAATACAATCGCCCATACACACAATGGATTTGTCATGACGCCCAAAGATGTTTATAACTTCTATCAAATGACTGCTAGCACACCAGGTGCTTCCACCGAATTTCGCCCCTTATTGGAGTTTTTGCAAGGAGAAGGCTATATTGTTCACTATGAGGTGACAAGACCAGGAAATACTCTCAAGGCTCTATTTGTTATTCATCCCGATTCTATAATGCTTGCTAGACGTTTTTCAGAAGTAACGCTCATAGATTCAACATACAAGGTTAATTTTCATAACATGCCTCTTGTTCACATTGTTGGTGTCTGTAATCTTGGAAGTCGTCAGCTTCGTACATTTCTTATTGCATGCTGTGTAATGGTGGATGAAAAAGAGTCTTCCTACACCTGGATGGCCAAAAAATTACATGATATTGTATGGCCTACATCATCTATTTTTTCACCCCCTGCACTTTTTGTTACCGACCAAGATCCTCAACTTATCAAGAGCATCCACAGTGAATTTCCATCAAGTGATACTATTCGGTGCGCCTGGCATGTTCAAAAGAATTTCTCTGACAGGTATAATGGCAAGTTTACTCCAAAGAAGCGGGGACAGAAATACTCAGACCAAGATAAAATGGATCATATTGTCAGCAAGCTACTATGGTGTAGAACAGAAAAAGAGTTTGACAACGCTGTTGAGTGCTATTATAAACATATTCCCAAGTCTTCAATTGAAGCAGAGCTAAAGAGTTATATGGCTAGGTAATTTTTAAAACTCTATGCTTATATTTGATTATCTTTACCATTACTACTGGCACTATTGCATTTTATTACTGTAATAACCGTTATAAAATAATTATTCTTGTGTAATAGCTGTTTAGAAAATAAGCACGTCTGGGGTGGTTATTGGTGTGAACAGTTTCCTCATTTTCAATCCCGAACAACATCAAGGGTCGAATCATACCATAAAAGCTTAAAAGCACGGATAACTAAGTATGGTTCTTTGTTACATTTATTTCAAAAGATAAACGAGAAGCGTAATTGGATGGTATGTTTGTTCTATCTACATTTCTTTTTATAAAACATACACCAATATAATTATAATTTTATACAAGGACTAACATACATACTGTATTATAATATATAGATGGAGGATGAAGACGGTGAGCTTTATTTAGAGCTACTGAAGCAACCCGTGATCATATCAAGTGATGCAGCAAAATACTTCGAGAACCTCCTTGGACGCGTTTCTCACTATGCTTTATATATCCTACGTAATGAATATATCAATATCGATGAAGATAACCACAATGACAATTGCTGCTGTATTGTAAAGCAAAACCTTCGACTTCCATGTCGCCATGCAATGATTAAAAGTGATATGCCAATTTTATTAGAAAGTGTGTATTCTTTCTGGCATATATATGAAGAAGGCAAGTATTTCGAGAAATATCATTATGTATATAAACTATTAGGTGTAATTTATAACGAGATCACTATTATGAACATACTAACATATACTTTTAATATCTATAGAAGCCGATGTTAGCATAAAAATTATCAGCAAAGAATTATCATCAAGGGCAACTACTATACTTTATACATTGCAAGAAAGATTTATACAGATCTACGATCACCAGCGCCTAAACTTGTTAATGGATAATATTGAGAATATCTTGGCTAATGATGACGATATTTCTACTGACATCAATAAAATTCAAATACCAAGAAAAATCAAAGCAAAAGGTCGTCCAAAAAAGCGAATCGCTAAACCAAGAAAAACAATCATCGATAAAATTAATTACGCAGACTTGAAACGTAAACGTGAAATTGGAAAAGAACGCTCATCAGATATTGGTACCACTATTAACCACCACCCAAAAAAGAAGTAAGAATATATTTCATTTTTTCCAATGGATTCTTATACTGTAACTTTCTATACTTTGTTATATAATAATACTGTTATACTTCTTAGACAACATATAGTGAAATCAGAGGAAAGCAACATACCAATTCCAAATATTCCCAAACGTCGTATCAAAAACGTGAGATGTAGTACTAATCAAGAAGACACACTCCATATATTACATGCCAAAGGTAATTCATAATTTGTTAATTCTAGATATCTTTTCTTATGTAGTGTAAGTAAAAAATTAACAAACGTTAAAAAATAGTACCGTACGAACTGTATCTCGAGCCAAACAACACTAATTCTTGCTTTATCGATGCACCAATGGAAATGCTTTGGAGTTCAATACTGCCGTATATAAATCTCGACTCTGTTTCATTACTACACACACCTTACAATGTGGTTGATATTATGCTCCGTCTTTCCTCGCACTATCATCAAAAGAATACCATAACTGGCAGATCAATGGCTACCAGTATTGCACGCCGCTTTGCTTGGGGTCTTTCCGAATTTTCAGATCGACAAATGAACAGTGCTCATTATTTCGTAAAACAACATTTACTGTCAAAGGCTTCATTGACATTTAAACAGAACTTTTTTCCGACATACACTTGTTCTACGATCTGTTCCTCTTGTGGTTTCAAATCAACACGAGAAAATCTGCTATTGGATATTGATACGGTTACTAGCGAGATAACTACAGAAGATCCTATTGAATTTACAGACCAGTTTTATGCTCATCATGTACTGAATCCACGACAAGCAAAATGTAATTCGAAGGACTGTGCCCATAGAGATGCTACCCAAGAAAACATCATCACAAAATATTCTCCATTTTTGTTGATTGGGGCTGCCATGTGGAAAGATCCGCGATCAGATATAATTCAGTACACGCATTTTCCTTATGAGATGAAGTTCCATGATGCACATTATATACTACATTCAAAAGTACACAGTGTGACTGATGATGGATTTCATTTTTATACAGTTGCAACTGTTGAACATAATAGTGAGCGATTCCTGGCTCGCTTTGACAATCTTAAACCCAATGTTGAAATTATAACGAATCGAGTATCACGAACCTCACAAGAAGTACTTTGCCAACCAGACAAAACTACTTTTGTATGCTACATGCTATCAACAATCAACAAGATACGGCCAACACTAATGGATACATTAGAAATCAATGAATCAGATGCCGTGTTGAGCCCTCGGTTGATTGGCGGTCGTGATGGTTCTTGTAAGTGTAATTTTTTTCACAGTAAAATATTTTATCTACCTATTACTAAAAGTTCTAATACTGTATGTGTTGTATATAGTGAGCCAGTGCTACTTCTGTAAGAAAAAGTTACCGACACCGTTCACAAAAGTAATACAAGACCTTCATTCTAAGTACTCTATAACCGAAAGAATGCAGAAGTATTGCCAGAAGTACTTACTTAGACGAGGACCAATGAGCATGAAGCAGCGAGAAATCATTAATTTACATGATACACTTGGCTTAAGTAAGCAAGAACGTGATCACTTCTGCTGGACATATCGGTTTGAATGTGATTACAAGCCAGTAGCATTGGAAGAATCCTATCCTTTGTCAATTGACTTTGGGGAGCTCAATAATCGGATAAAAGATTTAAAGAGCCAACTTGATGGAATTATTGCTGGGACGGAGGACAGCTTCTATTTGAGGCAAGCCATCAGATCAATAGAAAAGCTTGGAAGTAGAAAAGCTCAGAGCATGGTTCAAATGTTGCAGGAATCGCATGAATTTTCAGTATGTATAATAGTGATAACTTAAAATTTTAGTAACAATCAAATAAAACAATTTTAACAAAATCAATTTATATTACTTATAGGTTGGATATTATGGGAATCGAGGACAGGTTGCTATTGCAAATGCATTAGTCTCTATGTATTTAAAAAAACTTTCAGGAAATATTGAAACATATGGTCTAAGACCTATGTCATATATCCAGCAAGTATTAATTCCAGAAACCGGTGCACGGTTAATCCGTGAAGATATAAAAGAGGCTCGACGAGACAATAAGCTAAATGAATTTGATATGATGCAGGTGGAACATGCAGGGGACCAAAAACTCTTGGAGTATGCACGATTGCGAATGAAGAAAAGTCGTGTATGGGGCAATAATATGTACCCGGAAACTTAATTACAATACTATCATTCGATTCTTTACTTCGTACAATCACCACTTGATCACTATTACTCAATCTCTTTACATATAGTTTCTTTTACTACGTAAAATCTATTTTCTTTTTCCATATATATATACGTACTTGTCTACTTTTATATTATTATTACATATAATTACTTTATATTCCTATATTCTTAACTTTATTTTCTTTTTCTTTCTACCATCCATACTTATATTTCCTTTTTACGTAATACTTTTTACATAGCTTAAATATATCTTAATGAAATAAAATAACAAATAGATATAATCAGCTTACTGTTCTATATAGTTTTGGCTTTGAACGTTACACCATGAGAGATATGAAAGCAACATATTAAGCTATCAGAAGAAAAATCGCACAAATAATGAGTTATGCTAATAGGAAATCTGTGTAGTTGTGAAAACCATTTCTACAATAAAAAAAAATCGCACCAATAAAGCCGTTTTTAATCAAATAATCCAAGTACATTATCTGTTTTTTGTGTATAATATGCGAGCAAGTTGGTGCTAATGACCAGTAATAATCAATAAGCTTTTATATTATATATTTTGGTAGACTACTTTTACATTATCAAATAAACTGTTAGCTATGACATTTAGAAGTAAAAAAAAATCGCACAGCTTTTTCTCATATTTTACGCCCAGACAAAAAAAATCGCACGGATAAGCACTTGTAATTTTTTTTGAAAAAATAAAAAATCGCACCGCACTACCAATAAAGCCGTTTTTAATCAAATAATCCAAGTGCATTATCTGTTTTTTGTGTATAATATGCGAGCAAGTTGGTGCTAATGGCCAGTAATAATCAATAAGCTTTTATATTATATATTTTGGTAGGCTACTTTTACATTATCAAATAAACTGTTAGCTATGGCATTTAGAAGTAAAAAAAAATCGCACAGCTTTTTCTCATATTTTACGCTCAGAAAAAAAAAATCGCACGGATAAGCACTTGTAATTTTTTTTGAAAAAATAAAAAATCGCACCGCACTACCAATAAAGCCGTTTTTAATCAAATAATCCAAGTGCATTATCTGTTTTTTGTGTATAATATGCGAGCAAGTTGGTGCTAATAACTAGTCATAATCGACATACCTTTATATTATATTTTAGTAGACTAGTTTTACATTATCAAATAAACTGTCAGCTATGGCATTTAGAAGTAAAAAAAATCGCACAGCTTTTTCTCATATTCTACGCTCAGAAAAAAAAATCGCACGGATAAGCACTTGTAATTTTTTTAAAAAAGTTTCTTAATGAAGTACGTTTAGTAAGAGAAGTCGTACTGGTAATATCACTAGAGGATTGGCTATGGCTGTTTGTGCTGTACCACTACAATTAAACACCCGCGAGAAAAAAATCGCACCGCTAAGAAAAAAAAATCGCACAGGTAGCACTACCCATAAATTATATAATAAAGAATAGAAATTTGGGTTGTGGGAGTTCTTATATTCAGGAATGTTACGTCTGAATCCACAAAAGAGAAATCTTATAATGAGTTTAAGAGACTTTATGCTCAAAGGAAACTATTGTTAGGTCAATTTAATTGTTAAAAGACTAAAAGATTTTAAAGGTAAAGATAGAACTAAAGAAAAGAATTTTATTTGAAATAATTTGGGGGTATTTATACTAATTGGCAATGCCGGAAATGTGGCATTGCTTTACCAAAAATGTGGTATCGCTTTGCCGGAAATATGGTATTGCTTCACCAGAAATGAGGCATTGCTTTGCCACAAATGTGTCTTTGCTTTGCCAGAAAAGTGGCATTAGCTAAACCAATAGGAACACGTAATGAGGCTATTTGTGATATGATAATACTAATACTAATAGTAATAATAATAATAATAATAATAATAATAATAATAATAATAATAATAATAATAGTGGTAAAGAATAAATATAATAATGATGTCGGTAATTATGTTGATATAAAAATGTCTTTAATTTTTATACATTACAGTGTATAAACAATAATAAATCCAAACATTGACATGTCTTCCTATTTATTATTTAAATATTATCTATAAAAAACATCTAAAATCAATGATTTTTATGATTTTTTAAGAAGAAAAATATATATATATAATAAAACATGCAAAATAATCAAATAATTATTATGTTTACTTATATATATTTGATCTTCTAGATATTTCTTGAAATATCAAAAATTCTCTTTTATTTATTTTAAAAAATTATGATAATTATCATGTTTTTAAAATATATATAATATAATTAATTTTACTTAAAAAGATAAAAATATATATATTTTTATTCTTTTTTGATAGCTATGCTATCTGAATCTTATTTAAGATTCTAAAAACATAATTTGTGTTACAAATAGATGTTTTTTATAGATAATATTTAAATAATAAATAGGAAGACATGTCAATGTTTGGATTTATTATTGTAATAGCACATGACTGATTATTGTATACTTACAATCGGGTTCTATCAGCCAGTTTACGAGGAAGCGTAATAGTTAAGATATTGGTAGAAAGAAAAGGGGCTCGAGAATATATATAATAAAAACGAATTACTGTTTCCTGGTTGTCAGGAAACCCTTTATTTATATACGTTGAAATATCAGGGGCTAACTTCCATCTAACTAATATATATCTAATATCAATGATCAACATTTCTATATAGAATAACTATCTTAATATTTCTATATCCAACCATGTGCTCAACCATGCTATCGTCTATCCTTAGTATCCCGCAGATAAGCATGTAGATCAACAACCTTATGGTTGAATATATCGTTGTAATGGTCTTACACCATTACATTTCTACCCAATTTTTTAATATGTTTAGATTCCTATTTCATTTACTCATCCACTATTCGTATTTTTGTTCAACAAGTGGTAAATATAATCAAACAAGGTAAGGTAAACTAGATAATAGAAATATGGTCTTTTATGAGAATCCATAAGCTTATATTAAAGTAAATAGAATGATAGTCATTATTAATTAATCGTATTCAAGTTTGTATTTATAATTTTTTGATGCATGGTCTTTTTATTCTACAAATATTACATGTTTTATCAAGGATCTATGTATTTCAAGATTAACTCTAAATTATTAATTTTTACCATCATCCATTATAATTATTATTATTATTATTACGTATCACTTTTTTTTATTATTATTTTTTATTATTATTTTTTATTATTACTTTTTTATTGTCAATTTTTTTTCGTCAACTTTTTTTCATCAATTTTTTTTTGTTATTACTATTACCATTATCGGAATTTTAAACGGAAAAACATATTTCCTGTTTCTGAGACTCAAATTCCCAGTAAAATCGAGAAGGGGCTAGGGGGCGTGCAATGACAATACTGATTTAGTAGAAGATTTTGAAACTTCTGGCTTACACATTTCCGAAGTTACTGCTGTCAAAATACGAAGACAAATAACACTATCTTCACCAAAAACTATCAGCAGCACCTCATAATTGTTACCCCACAAATATATGATAGCAACTGTAATGGTGTAAGACCATTAGGATGATATATTCAACCATAAGGTTGTTGATCTACATGCTTATCCGCGGAATACTAAGGATAGACGATAGCATGGTTGAGCACATGGTTGGATATAGAAATATTAGGATAGTTATTCTATATAGAAATGTTGATCATTGATATTAGATATATATTAGTTAGATGGAAGTTAGCCCCTGATATTTCAACGTATATAAATAAAGGGTTTCCTGACAACCAGGAAACAGTAATTCGTTTTTATTATATATATTCTCGAGCCCCTTTTCTTTCTACCAATATCTTAACTATTACGCTTCCTCGTAAACTGGCTGATAGAACCCGATTGTAAGTATACAATAATCAGTCATGCGCTATTACAGCAACTTCATGTAGATCACTTTCTAAAATAGAGAAAAGAAGTTTAGGTTTATATTAAGAAGTGAAATCAACTTGTGCAATGCGCGATATGCATAGAAGATTTATAAAATATTATAATACAACCATGTCATAAGGATATGAGTAAGTAGAAATATTTGTGGTATAGCAAGTATATTTTTTTTGAAGGGTATTATATATTTATAATTATTGTTATTTTGGTTTTATTAAAGAACATCTTGATCTTGCCTCTCTCAACTCTGATGACACTGCATCATTATATTGTGACTTCCACATTGATGAGTTACAAGATGCTGCCAAATGTTATCCCAAACAGAGCAGTCCCAGAGATGATGGATTATCATATTCTTTTTCAACATCCCCTATATGACAATTTAATCACTACCATCTATAACCAAGCTTGTCAAGACGGCATCTATCCTATATCGTGGCAGCATACTTGTTTAATTTTGCTACTTAAGAAAGGAGATTTATCATTATTGCATAATTGGCGACCACTTAGTCTCATTAACTGTGATGCTAAATTATTTATAAGACTCATCAACAAATGCATCATCAATGTGGTTCAACATTTAATTACACCTTTTCAAACAAGACTTTTATGCAACCGTTTTATTATAGATAATGGACTTTTGGTCCAACTTATAATAGAACAAGCAAAGCACCAACAGCACCACAATACGATTGGACTTATGCTGGATTTTGAAAAGGCGTATGACTGACTACACCCAGTTTATCTATCATGAGTCTTGGAAAAATTTGGTTCTCCAACATGCATCATCAGCAGCATTTGTAATTTATTTTTTTCTACTCAAATACACATTAATATTAATGGCCATCTCAGCTCTTCAATCACACAACACTGAGGATTACAACAAGGTGATCCTTTATCTCCTATTCTTTTCAACCTTGCACTAGAGCCTTTTTTTCAAGCTATCCTATGCGATCAGCTTTTATAGGGGGTTATTCCTTTGTCACCCCCAACCATAGCCTCACATCTTACTCCTCCACCACCGCCTTTAAAAGTGTTAGGCTATACTGATGATGTTTTTGTTTTCCTTCATCCACAATCTAATTTGGATCGCTTGGCTGTGCACTTATCAACATATCAAAACGCTTCTAATGCCAAACTCAACCCTCAGAAAACTATCTCTATTTTGCTATCTGGAAGAAAACAACCAGTTTGGAATACAAAATTGTTTGAATTCAGTTTTCCTGAATGCCATGATCATACTTAGGTTTTCCACTAATCAACAACTGCACTATTTTTTAGACAAACTTTTATCCTCAATTCAACATCACTGCAATATTCATCTTCAGCATCAAATATCTATTCAGGGCCGTTCTCTGATAATGAATATTCTCATTCTCTCCAAACTTTGGCATGTTTTACACTTGACAGGTGCACCTCAAGGAATTTTTTAGAATAAATTACACTCTATTATTTTTAAATTTATAACACATCACAGCTTTCTGAAACTGTCTTTTGATTAGCTTTACCTTCCTCATACTAAAGATGGCATTCAGCTCCTTGAACCACAACTACAACAACAAGCTCTAAGCTTATGCTGGTTGGGGCTGCTACAAAAATTATCATCAAGCCAATACACCCAATGACAATGCAAATGATGCTTTGCCTACTACTGTTACTCCATATCTTATACATCACCTATTGGCACAACATTCCAATATTTCCAATCATTGCCTTCTTTTTGTTTTCCCTGAAGTAAGGAAACTATCTTGGAAATAATCAACTGAGCTCTTTGAAAATATATTATATAAATCTTTTGATCGCTTTCCAGTAACCTATGACAGTATCATCATAACTCCTTGCCTTACTTTACAACTATTATTTTTATCAATGCTACAGTTTAATGATGAATTTACTTTCAATGACATTACTACGACACGTTTCACTCTGAATAAGCTTAAGGCAGTCAACATTTATATCTTTGATCCCAACTTAAAATATATTGGACTTCATTTTGATGCTGATGGATCAAGATCTTTTCTATGCATCTCCAAAAGAATTGTCACAGCCATTCTTAATAATAAAATACAACCTTGTCTTTTTTTTGCTCAATTATGTGTAGAGCCTACTTTTCCAACTGCAGGTCATACAGGTGCACTTGGCAATTCTAATGCCTCTACAACACTTGACTCTAGTTCTTTTTTTTCGTCCTCCACACTTGTTGTTACAGACTTAGTAACAGACAGACTTCGGTAAAAGCGAACTCATGGTTATATGGGTTGTACAAGCCGGTTCAGCAGTATAAAAGGGCTGCTGGGCTGGAAAAATAAAAAATTAACCTCTTTTTCTACTGTATCATTTATTGACCTGGTTAAAAGTTCACTATAGACAGGACTAGTCTATAACACTTGGTAGCGACAGTTTTAAATCCACCCACCTACACAACAGTAAAGTCGTTTCAGCAGATAACGCGGTACATAGTAGACAAGCTGAATGAAGAAGACCGAGTTCGACAAGCACAGAAAGAAAAAGTTGATCGATTTTGGGCAAGTTTTCTCAAGTCACCAACTGAACTATATCAAGACGTTGATAAAGATAGTTCAAAGAAGAACAACTTAGCAATATCAGAAATCGAATCACAACAACAAGCACCATGTTTATCACAGTCAACATCATTAAAAACAGTTTATTACGATACAACAGAAGTAGTAGAGCAAATAGCTTTACAGGATATAAGAAGTACCCCAATCACAAGGAATACAACCCCAACGAATAATCAGGTTGTACTAACAAGTATGCTACAAGAATCAGCTTATCAAGAAGCTCCTATTGCACAAGGACCCCCCACGGAGTCAGTATCACACATAAGTGAGCACAGTAACACAGCAATCCAGGCTCTCCAGTTGGCTCAAACACTTCGAGATGAGCTCAACAACCAACTACCAAATGAAATCGGCAAGATGTTTGTAGCTCAAGAAAAGATGGAAGAACAAGTTTCATCATTATCAACATCATTAGAACAAGTAGTTGGTCAACTACAAGAAGTAGCAAAGGCGGTCCAGGGGAAAGCAAGTTCCAGGTTGCACAAAATAAATGAGGAAAATAAAGTTTTATCTGAGGCTGTGCCAACTATATCAAACAAGAATCTCTCATGTTTTCGTTCACATGATGATTCTTCTGATTCAAGTAGTGATGAATCATCTTCGTCATCAGATGATCATATTTCAGATCATGGTTCTGACCATAAAAGTGTCTCTTCTGAAGAAGATGTTGGTGAAAGTGACGGCAGACAAGAACCCCACTCACTTGTCAATAACAAGTTCAGATTTAAGGTACCTGAAGAAAAATATTCCGGTAACCCTCATAAGATAGAGTCATGGCTCTTTAATTTGGAAGAATATTTTGAAAATGCTAAGGTCAAGAAACATCTCCGAGTTCCAATAGCAACAAGTAACATGATAAGTGATGCAACCCTTTGGTGGCGAATGTTGCGCAAGGCAAAACAAGTACCAAAGTCATGGTCCAAGTTCAAAAAGGCAATCCGTGAACGATTTTTACCACTAAATATATATAAGGCAAACCGGTCTCGACTCGAAACCTTACGACAAACAGGAAGTGTGACAAAATATAATTCTATTTTTCAAGCTGCAATTGTGGAATGTTCAGATGTCAGTGAGGCTGAGGCACTTAGTCGTTATATTTATGGTTTAAAAAGTCAAACTAAAAAGTATGTTGAACTACAAGAACCCCGCATGTTACGCAAAGAAATGAAGCTAGCGGAAAATTATGATAATGCTAGTTTTAGTATTCAAGGTTCCCATGGACACAAGTCAGGAAGCGGAGGTTATCGTTCGGGGAAAAAGAAGCACCACCACTCAAGAAATTTCCGAGATAGAACAAGATCACACAGAGATGATCCTATGGATCTAGACCAAGTCGAAAAGACTCACATGAAACTTACATGGGAACAAGCTCGGAAGGAAGGCCGTTGCATATCAAGAAGGATTGTCCTTCCCGTAAGGAGTCAAAAAACTAAATCAGTCAGTACGTATTACGTCGCCAGGTCGTACTGACAAGCGTGGCATAAATCCTGGTAAGGATCCAGATCAAGGTCCAAGGTTTGAAGACAACTCAGCACAAGGAGTAAATAGTGAACAGAGTAGTAATACAAATCGTTATAAAACAATAAGAATTTCTGGTTTTTGTGAACAATATTCCTGTTGCTTTTTACTTGATTCTGGTGCAACACATAATTTTATTTCTTTGGATTTCATAAATGGGCATGGATTACAACACTTATTAAAACCAGACCAAGGGTCAATTACATTTGGCAATGAGTCTCAAGGGGAATCTGGTTATTATGCTGATGTACAAATCAAATTGGGACCAAGGTATACAAGTACCATTCGCGTTTATACTGGTATTACAAGTTCAAAAAACGATCTTATTTTGGGCAAGCCTTGGCATTATGACAATGAGCCAGACATTAATTGGAAGACACACAAGATTTTAGTGGGGGAGGAAGAGATCCCAAGTCAAGGGTATACTAATCACCACTCAAAACAACCTGAAGTACAATTTGTTTCACGAAGACAGTTCAACCGAATGTGTCGAAAGGAGGAACTCGAGGTATATACAATTATATTAAATGATTGTATCAAGAAGGACAAGGAACCGGCAAAAGACCTGTGTGCTCATTCAAGTAGTAGGCGTACTTATGAGCGTGGAGGAGGACAGGCAAGAATAGGATATGATAAAAAGATAAAGGATGTTAAGTCAGAAACTATAATGGAGCTTGTAGATTCTTTTGTGGATGTTTTTCCTGATGAATTAACTAATGGATTACCACCACAAAGACATGTCGATCATACTATACCAATTGAACAAGGTGCAAAAATTCCAGCACAGAAGTTGTATAGGCTCTCAAGTCATGAGTTGGCAGAACTTAAGAAACAACTTAACGAGCTTATAGCCAAAGGATGGGTACGACCAAGTAAGTCTCCATATGGTGCTCCAGTCTTATTTGTGGCAAAGAAAGACAAGACTCTACGTCTCTGTGTAGATTATCGCACAGTCAATGCAATCACTACAAAAGACAATTATCCTTTACCAAGAACAGACGAATTGCTTGATCAATTACAAGGAGCCAAGGTTTTTACAAAGCTCGATCTCAGAAGTGGTTATCATCAAATCAGGGTTACTCTGGAGGATGTGGAAAAGACAGCATTTATGACTCGATATGGTTTATATGAGTTCATGGTCTTGCCATTTGGATTAACAAGTGCACCAGGAACATTCATGCGATTGATGAATGACATATTCCGAGATCTGTTGGATGTCTGTGTAGTTGTTTATTTAGATAATATTTTAATCTACTCTAAAAGTGAAGAAGATCACAAGAAGCATGTCAAGATGGTACTTGAAAAACTACGTGAAAACAAGTTATATGCAAAGAAGGAAAAATGCGAGTTTGGCGTCAAGAAATTAGAATTCTTAGGTCGTTACATTGACGAATCAGGGTTACATACTGATCCATCTAAAGTCAAGGCAGTAATGGATTGGCCACCATTACGTAGCACTAAAGACGTGATGTCCTTTTTGGGATTGGTAAATTATTACAATCGATTTATCAAGTCATATTCAAGTTTAGTTTCACCATTGACCAGACTACTACGCAAGGATACTGAATGGAAATGGGGAAGTCAAGAACAAGATGCTTTTGATACATTGAAGAAATGTTTAGCTTCGGCACCAGTGCTGGCACTGCCAAATCCGGACAAGACATTCTATCTACATACAGATGCGTCATCAACTGTTTCTATTGGTGGAATTCTCTCTCAAGAATAAGATGATAAAAAACTTCATCCAGTTGCATATACATCAAGAACTATGACACCTGCAGAACTCAATTATACAGTATATGAACAAGAGATGTTGGCACTAAAACATTGCTTAAATAAATGGCGTCATCATTTGGATATGAAGAAATTTGTTGTGTTTACAGATAATCGTGCATTATCAACGCTCAAGACAAATACAAATTTAAACAAACGCCAGATTCATTGGTTGGAATTATTTATGACATTCTCATTTGATGTTCATCATATACCAAGAGAAAAGAACCATGGGGCAGATGCCTTAAGTAAGCGCCCACCATCAGAAGTTTCACACCCGTATGCAAGTAAGGAGTTACAAGTCGTCACCAGACTTCATAAAACAACTATGGTGGAAAATGAAGTAAAGGACAAGTATAGTAAAGATGATTTTACTAAGGACTTATGGGACCGACTTCGTTGTGGAATTGAAGTTTCTGGATATAAACTACAAGATCAATTAATATATCGATATCCTGATGGAAAAGAACATCACCAACTCATAGTACCACGAATGCCACAGACACTCAAAAGTATCTTACAAGATCATCACGATTTACCATCAGCAGGTCATAGGGGAATTGATGCTACTATTGAACGGATCGAATGTCATTTCTACTGGCCTAATATTGCAAAGTCTGTACGACAATATATTAGCACATGTGATAGCTGTCAAAGGAACAAGGGATCTAACAAGAAGCCAGCTGGGTTAATTCAACTATTAGAACCAGCTCAAGAACGATGGGAGTCGATCTCAATGGATTTTATTGTACAACTACCAGTTACTAAAAATGGATATGATGCTATTACAGTAATTGTCGATCGATTTTCAAAAAGGGCACATTTTGCACCATGTCATACTACAGATACGGCGGAAGATGTGGCATATCTATTTCTTCGGGAAATTTATCGGCAACACGGATTTCCAAAAGAAGTAATCTCAGATCGAGATCCAAAATTCACGTCACGATTTTGGACAGCACTATTTGAACAACTCAGAATCAAGAAAAAGATGTCTACGAGCGTGCATCCGCAAACGGACGGGCAAACTGAGCATACAAATCGTACGTTAGAAGACTTATTACGTCACTATGTGGCTTATGACCAACAAGATTGGGATATTTGGTTACCAGTAGTAGAGCATACATACAACAATACGCACCATACAGCAATAAAGATGACACCATATTACTGCGATTTAGGACGTCATATACTCACACCAAGTTTTACAAAATCTATTTCAAGCAATGAGACTGCAGCTCATTTAGAATCAAGATTAACGTCCATTGGTAAAAATGTTATTGAAAATATCAAGTCCGCAGCATTAAAGCAAGAACAATATGCAAATACACATCGTCGTGAAGTCGAGTATGAAGTCGGGCAACAAGTTCTAGTTGACCAAAAATTTATCAGTCCCCGAAATTATCCCGAATCAGCAAAAAAGAAATTGGCAGCTAAATATGCAGGACCATACAAGATTATTGAACGCATTGGCAAGGTAGCATATCGATTAGAATTACCATACAACATCAAGGCTCATAATGTTGTTCATGTACATACTCTCAAGAAGTATCACGAAGCCAGTGATGGACGTCAACCAAGTCGACCACCTCCGCTTATTATTGATGATGAAGAAGAATTTGAAGTTGAAACAATCCTGGATAAACGAACTCGTAAAGGCAAAATTGAATATCTTATTAAATGGGATGGATATCCTTTACATGAATCATCATGGGAACCAGTTGCAAATTTGTCAAATAGTCAAGATTTTATTAAAGATTTTGAATTAAAATCAAAAGAAAAAGACAGACAAAAACAAGAAAACAAGAAGAAAAAGTCAACTACAAATAATAATCAAACATCATCACCAAGACGTTCCACACGGAAACCACGTGGAGTGAACACTACTTCACATGAGGGCGGCAAGACAAAGAAGACAGGAGTAGGAGCACCTCCTACCAAAGGCACCTCTGTAGGTGTTGGTAGTGAGGTCTGAGGCAGACTTGAAAGGATTAGAGGGGGAGAGACAACAGGAGATTGTTGTGGACTTGGAGGATTTTGAACCAACTGTTCAACTCGGCGACGTTTCTCACTTGTTGTTGTTCCATGAGAAGAACCAGAAGGCATACCTGAGGAAGCATAAGACCCAGAACCAATAGAAGCAACTATATCATCAAGACTAGGCATAGGATGGTCAGGCCCAGCAGGAAAAGAACCACGGAGTTCAGGATCAGGAGTTCCATCAAAATGGAAGTCAGCCAGAGGAGCAACACCTTCTCTATCAAATAACTCATCTGGTGAAACCAGACCAGCTAGTTCCTCTGAGTTCATATCATCAAACTCAGCTAAGTCCAAGACTGGATTAACAAGATCATCATCATCTATATGATCACCCATAAAAGGGACATGGCGACGACCAAGACGAGCAGAACGACGGACATTAGGTGCAGCAGCAACAGAATTATTATCATCATCATCCAATTCATCAATTTCCTCCTCAACAGGGGCAACAAAAACCAGGTTTTCAGCCAAAGTAGGAACTTCAACTGAAGTCAGACTTCCAGTAATTCTAGCTGGAGCTGACTCCAAAGGCAAGGGTGTAGGCAAGACACCAACCAAATTTTGGTATGAGCCAAAATCAACAACAATACCATTTCTATATCTTGGCAATACAGGAGGATCAACAAAATTATCATTGTTTTCTTGCAACTCAGCACCAGCAACAGGACATACTCTACCCATTTGTTCACCAGTACGACGTGCTTGCATTACACGGCGATAATACCAAACAGATGGATAAAACATCTCAGTATTAACTGAGGAATGGTTAATTACCCATTGGTGAGCTAATGGTATACCTCTCTTAGTAGAATAATCGTTAGTGGAACAACCAGCTATATGCCCCATTCTACACTGATCACAACGATGCCCAGTAGATCTATTGCCACCAGTTTCTCTGGCAGAAAAATTGAAGCATAACCTGCCAAGTACAAAACAATGTTGACAAACGTTAATTGGGAGCACAAGTCCATAATGGACTTCAGGATACAAGACAATAATGGAAGGAACTGCAGTGGTATCATGTGCACAACGCGCATCAAAGTCCGCAGCGTTTTCAAGATATCCGTCATAAGTTTGCATGTTGATGTATGGGCGAGCTGACATAATAATAATAATAAAAAAAAAGAAAAAAGGGTAGCAAATAGCAAGGTAAAAACAACTTTGTGAAAAAAGGAGTAAAGTTTTTAAAACAGTACCCAAAAAATATATATATTATTTTGTATTCAACACCTTACACCTATTTGTTTGTATCACCGAAATGAAAAAGTTTTTATTTCAGCTTTATCCCTATTTAAACCCAAAATCCTCTCTCTCAAACCTAAATTTTAACTCCTCAGATTCCTTCTCTCATATTCTTTTATTTATTCTTTGAAACTCAAAGTACTTTATTTTATTCCTTTTCTTTTCTTTTATTATTTTATTACTTTATTATTTTACTTATTTTATTCCACTATTTTTATTACCCGTTTACTACCCCCTAGCTTAGATATCTTATACTATTGTATATTTTGTTGTATTCCTAGTACTAGAGGGGGAGAGTGTTACAGACTTGGTAACAGGCAGACTTCAGTAAAAGCGAACTCATAGTTATATGGGTTGTACAAGCCGGTTCAGCAGTATAAAAGGGCTGCTGGGCTGGAAAAATAAAAAATTAACCTCTTTTTCTACTGTATCATTTATTGACCTGGTTAAAAGTTCACTATAGACAGGACTAGTCTATAACACTTGTTACTACTAAACAATATCGTCAACAGTCTTTTCAACTCCATTCTCATCTCAATCGGACTATCGATTATCTTTCTTCCTCACAATAGAACATTTTCTGGAATTTGTCTATGTTTTCTTATTCACAAAATGCATGGTTCTGCGCAATACATGGCAAATGACCAATAGCACAGTGACTACATAAACTAGTCCCTGATTTCCAGCCTTCAGAATTATGCCAACTCTGCTCTACCATGGTTGATACTCTAGAACATTTTTTAGTCAAGTGCCCTGCCCATTGGCCAGTCTGGACTCATACTTGGAGGACCTTATTTTATTGTGAACCTGATGCAGCCTGTTTCCTTCAAGTCATTCTCCAGCTTCAATGGGACCTTATCCCATGTTTCTCTTTCTCTCAATATATTACTGCCATACAAGGTATTCTTTTGGCAATATGGCGTTCTTATTGGAGTTATATTTTTGATCGCAAACCTTTTGTGCCAGAATAGGTATCTCGAGCAGCCTCTCATATCATTTATACTCTTTAACCACCACCCCCTGATTAATTTTTTTTTCTGTTTCTAAATATCAAGCACCCACACACAAAAAAAAACCCACACCTTTTTGTTGCCTTGACTGTTATAGACTAGTCCTGTCTATAGTGAACTTTTAACCAGGTCAATAAATGATACAGTAGAAAAAGAGGTTAATTTTTTATTTTTCCAGCCCAGCAGCCCTTTTATACTGCTGAACCGGCTTGTACAACCCATATAACCGTGAGTTCGCTTTTACCAAAGTCTGTGTAATGGTGTAAGACCATTACGACGATATATTCAACCATAAGGTTGTTGATCTACATGCTTATCCGCGGAATACTAAGGATAGACGATAGCATGGTTGAGCACATGGTTGGATATAGAAATATTAGGATAGTTATTCTATATAGAAATGTTGATCATTGATATTAGATATATATTAGTTAGATGTAAATTAGCCCCTGATATTTCGACGTATATAAATAAAGGGTTTCCTGACAACCAGGAAACAGTAATTCGTTTTTATCATATATATTCTCGAGCCCCTTTTCTTTCTACCAATATCTTAACTATTACGCTTCCTCATAAACTGGCTGATAGAACCCGATTGTAAGTATACAATAATCAGTCATGTGCTATTACAATTGGTAGCGACAGCGGTTTTATTTTTTTTTATTGTTAAAAAAAAAAAATAATAATTCATTTTTGCTCGACGTTATTTTTTTTATGAGCTGGGCTTATATATGAGACGTTCATCATATACACACGGTTTCTCTTAACCGATTATAAAAAAGAATATTTTCTAACAAGTCTTCTCTTGGTCTCGGACGTTTTTAGAACCCTTTTTAACAAATTATCAAAAAAACTCAAGTTTCGCCATACCTCTCTTACTACTTCTCTACAACCTGATTCCTCTGATACCGATCATTCGTATCCTGGAATAAATAACATCATGCAACAACAAGAAGATCATCCACTTCGACGCCTCGATCAGACGACTGGTTCTGCAGCTTCGGCTCCCAACCTTGGACGAACAGGTGGTACAACTACCCCTGTTGCCTCTGCTTCGAATGAAGCGACGACCAACCCCCCTCCTGCTGCCGATCCTAATTTACAAGCGACGATCCAGGGGTTGCAAGACCATGCGACGACAACTGATGGTCATTTCCGTGGCATTCGCCATGAACTCTCGGAGACGTCAGCCCGTCTGGTTGCCTTAGACGAAGCCAATGATCACATGGTCAGTCAATTACAAGAGTCAACCACCACCTTTGCCAATATGGAGCGACGTTTGGGTGATGCCATGGGTAGTACTGACTCCAATTTTGCGGCAACTATTCAACAGTTGCGCGACGATGCTGCTCGCCAGGCACAGGCGCATGAACAGCAAATGCAGCAGCTCCATGAGATGTTTACTCGCTTATCATCTCAGCTTGTTGGTTCACAAGCGACGCCTCAACCACCACTACAGACTGCGACGACTTCGGCTCCAAGCCAGCAACCACCACAACCATCATCTTCCGCTGCACCACCACCACCTCCTCCTAATAATGTGCCCCAGGCCAGCGCGAAACCAGAAGTAAAGAACGACGTCACTGGTTCATGGGCCTCTATCCATGCTACTTTACCACGACGTCAATTCTCTAGTGGGGGTAGTAGTAGCGGTGGCAACAGCAGTGATTCTAGTATTGGCGACCAACATCCGTGACGACAAAAAAAGAAGAAGATGCCTATTCCAGTGATGAAACTGCCTCGTCCCAGTACTCGCTTCACTGGTAAAGGAAAGCCTGTTGATGTTGAAGCTTGGCTCTTTAGCTTTGACCATTATTTTTCCATGGACAAGACGATCAAGCCAAGCGTGTATGTTTCATACGCAGCCCTATTGTTAGAAGATGACGCCCTTCTCTGGTTTCGTACCGAAAAGCTTAACAATAGGATGCCAAATGATTGGAGCTCTTTCTGCGACGTCTTCCGTGCCCGTTGGTTGCCGACAAATAGCACTCAGTTGTGACGACGTGCATGGGCAAATTGCAGCCAACATGGTTCAGTAGCGCAATTTACTCAAGCCTTCTTGAACCTAATGGATGGTGCCGGTTTTATCCACGAAACTGAATCGTTGAACCAGGTATATTGAAGCCTTGAAACCTCCTGTGGCAGCTCATTTGCATCATGAGCAACCAAAATCTCTTGATGAAGCCATTCATTTGGCTGAGCACTTTGACGGCTCATACGGTGAAGCAAGTCCGTTCTGTGTTGCTCGACGTGGTGGTTCATCCGTTATTTCTGGTCCACATTCACTGACTAATGCGACGTCCCCTATTGTTAATTCAAGACCACAATCCGATGGTCTTGCTTCTGGTGGCCCAAGTCCTATGGAAGTGGATAACACCGAGCGTTTCCGCCACAAAAGGAATGGACAGGCAAGTGGCCTTTCTTCTAAGAAGGTTTTGGAAGAAAATCGATGCTTCAGGTGCTATGAGAAAGGTCACTTTGGACGTGATTGCCCGACGTTTAAGGATTATACACCTAAAAATAAAAATAATGGTGGACGACATGGTGATAATAATAATGGGGTCGCCGTTTTTCTCGCCTAAGGAAAAGGCTATAGAAAAAACTAATTACACCACAGCCAAGCCCATCCCTGTTGGTGCCTCATTTGCGACGTTTCTGACTAAGAGCAAATAAAAAATAAAAAACTATTAGTTAAAGCAGCAGACGATTTTCAGTGCGACGAGGGCCTGCAAAGGTCCGACCAAAACTCAAGGAAAACTAGTATAGATGTTACATTATCTAGTTCAAATTATTACCACAATAAAGACGTTAATTTTATATGTGAATCAGATTATTTTTGTGGTTTTTCAGATGGAGGTGTTAATTTAAAAAATATGCAGGAAAAGCATATTTTAATCCGACGTGATGGTACTATAAATGGGCATAGTGCTAGGATTCTGATTGATAGTGGTGCCACACATGACTTCGTGACGGTGTCTTTTCTTGAGAAAACAAACCTGGTCAAAAATACTTTTTCAACACCTGGTTCTTTCTTAAAACTTGCAGACGACTATCAAACTCATTCAACATGCTACTTGGACGCAACCGTAGTAATGGACGACTTCACTTCATCTGTACGACTTTTTTCTGGTATTGTCAGTGACGCTCATGACGTTATTCTTGGAAAAAGCTGGCTTTATGACGAAAACCCTGATATCAACTGGCGAACTAATTCAGTAAAACCACGTTCAATACCTTCGCCGATGGAAGTACAGTATGTTTCGCATTGTGCTAGCAACAAACTTATAAATAATTTATATGACGACGGTTTTGTTGTACTGCATTCAGAAAAAATTATTTTCGACGGTGAAAATGCTACTGTACCTGGTTTGACTCAATTGTTGGACGAATATAACGACTGCTTTCCAGACGATTTACCTCCCGGTCTTCCTCCCAAATGACATGTTGACCACGCTATTCCTTTGGAACCTGGCTCGAAACCACCAGCACAACGTCTTTACCGACTTTCAACTCGCGAATTAGCTGAATTAAAAAAGACGTTGGACGATTTACTTGCTAAAGGTTGGATTCGCCCTTCCAACGCTCCTTACGGTAGCCCTGTGCTTTTTGTAAGTAAGAAGGATGGATCTTTACGAATGGTAGTTGACTATCGAGCTCTCAACATGTTGACGATCAAGGACAAATATCCACTGGTTCGAACAGACGATCTTATTGCTCAGCTTCGAGGTGCTCGTATTCTTTCGAAGCTTGACTTACGCAGTGGATATCATCAAATCCATTTACGAAAAGAAGACCAAGATAAGACTAGTTTCTTGACGCGCTATGGATCTTATGCATTTACGGTTCTGCCTTTTGGGTTGACATCAGCACCTGGTACTTTTATGCGACTGATGCAAGATATTTTTCGCGACCTGTTGGATGTCTGTGTTATCATTTATTTGGACGATATTCTTATTTATAGCAAGTCAACAGACGACCATCTTCGACATCTTCGCGACGTACTTACCCGACTTCGACGACACAAACTTTATGCAAAAAGTTCTAAGTGTGAGTTTGGAAAAACGGAATTGGAATTCCTTGGTCATATTGTATCTGGTGATAAAGTTAAGTGTGATCCACATAAACTTGACGCTATTAAGAAGTGGCCTACTTTAAAAAATATTGCAGACGTTCAATCATTTTTGGGATTGTGTAATTTTTATAGGCAATATTGTCATGGTTATGCGACGGTTTCGGCTCCTTTGACACGACTTCTTCGAAAAGATGTACCTTGGGAATGGGACGATAATTGTGAAAAAGCTTTTGTTGAATTAAAGCGACGTTTAACCACAGCACCAGTTTTGGCTCTTCCGGATCCTGACCGCCATTTTTATTTGCATACTGACGCTGCATCTACGGTTGCAATTGGTGGTATTCTCAGTCAAGTTCAGGACGACGGTTTATTGCACCCTGTTGCCTATGCTTCAAGGACGTTAAAAAGTGCAGAGCTGAATTACCCAGTACATGAACAAGAATTATTGGCCGTTTCTTATTGTATTGACCAATGGAGACATCATCTCGACGATAAAAAATTCACTGTATATACTGATAATCGAGCGATATCGACGATGCATTCCAAGAGTAAGAATTTATCCAAACGTCAGATTCGCTTGTTGGAAAAATTGATGTCATATCGATTTGACGTGCACCATATTCCCGAGAAGAAAATACTGGTGCAGACGCGCTCTCCAAACGACCACCTTCTGAGCCTTCCCATCCAGACGTTTCTATGGAACTTTATTCTATTGTTCTTTCAGTGAGGGGGGAGACGTTTGGCAAAGACTGTGCAAAGCATTATGCTGACGATTCTTTTTGGGCTGAATCTTATCCAAATTACGAACAAATGACGATAATGACGAATATTCTTTAGACGATGGTATTATTTATCGTAATATGGATGGAAGACGACTTCTTTGTGTACCACGAATGCCAACGCTACTCAATACAATTTTGCATGACGCTCATGATGCACCAGTAGCAGGACATAGAGGTATTGACGCCACAATGGAAAGACTTTGCCGGACATACTTTTGGCCACATATGAACAAGACTGTTCGACGTTATATTGCTACTTGTGACCTATGCCAACGGACTAAGTCGACGAATCAAAAACCTGCCGGATTACTTCAACCGTACAAATAGCCGAAGGACGATGGACTTCTATTTCGGTGGATTTTATTGTACATTTGCCCAAGACGCCTCGCCATTTTGATGCAATTGCCGTTTTTGTTGATCGCTTTTCGAAACGTGCTCATTTCGCTCCTTGCAAGACGACAGATACAGCAGAGGATTTTGCTCACCTATTTTTGCGCGAAATATATCGACAACATGGATTGCCAAATGACATTGTATCAGATCGAGACGTACGCTTCACTTCTAAATTTTGGACGGCCTTAACCAAACTATTAGGAGTTCAGAGACGACTTTCTTCCAGTATGCACGCAGAATCAGACGGTCAGACTGAGCGCACAAACCGTAGTCTTGAAGACATGTTACGACGTTACGTGGCATATAATCAGAAGGATTGGGACGAATGGCTTCCTGTGTTGGAACATACATATAATGATACCAACATGCATCAATAAAATTGACGCCTTTTTATGCGGATTTGGGACGACATGTATCACCAGCACTCCGACAAGGTGATGACGCAGTAAATAATGCATATGCTGATGCCCTTGCTAAGCGATTGGATGCCATTCGGATCGACGTTACTCAATCTATTAAAGAAGCAACGGAACGACAAGCTATGTATGCTAACCGGAAACGACGTGATTTGGTGCTTGAAGTTGGAAATCAAGTTTTAGTTAAGACGGCACATCTTAATCCTGATGTTTATTCCAATGCACCAACTAAGAAACTGCTTCCACGGTGGGCTGGTCCTTACAAAATTTTAAAACGGATTGGCTCAGTTGCATATAAGCTTGATCTGCCGGCGACGATTAAAGCACATAATGTTTTTCATGTTAGTGCTCTCAAGGAATATTTGGAACCAGACGATAAGGATCGACGACCTGAACGACCTCCTCCTGTGATTACCAATAGTTCTGACGATGAATTTGAAGTTGAAGTTATTCTTGACGATCGTATACGAAGAAACAAGCTACAGTACCTTGTAAAATGGAAAGGCTATCCGTTACATGAAGCTACTTGGGAACCAGCGACGCATTTGGAAAATGCTCCAAAAATATTGCAAGAATATCTTACTTCAAAGCAACAACCTGCTAAGGATGTACGAGATGATGTATCTCCACCTAAGCGACGACGGGGACGACCACCAAAACAATTACGAAGACGATAAAAATATTTATTAAGTATTTTTTTTTATTGTTATTTTTCCTCTTTGGTTTTGGTGTTACAAAAAAAAAAAAAAAGAGACTATTTTATTTTATTTTTTTTACTTCACTCTCTTTTGAAAAGACGATTCTTTTTCTACAATTTTTTTTTTAGCCAGTAATGCTGCAGACGCTTTTTGCTCATTCTCTGTTCCTTTCTCAAGACGTTATATTGAGGGGGGAGGGCCTAAACCCGGCTTGCTATTGCTTCGACGATTTTGGATTTTAGATAATATTGGATGATAGAAGCAGACGATTAGGTTGACGAAAAACGTTTCCGTCACTGCTGTGAAGGGTTCCAGCATACGATACTACTTAGACAATTCACTAAGGACGGTGTATATCCTACTCGCAAATCGACGCATTGACAACATGCTAGCAAACCAAGGACGACGTACGAAACTGACGCAAATCAAGAAGTACTTGGACGATGTCGACGGATTGACGGCGAGATACCCCAGCACTCTTACATTGATGGGTGGACGTTATATAGATGGGGGAGAATGTAATGGTGTAAGACCATTACGACGATATATTCAACCATAAGGTTGTTGATCTACATGCTTATCCGCGGAATACTAAGGATAGACGATAGCATGGTTGAGCACATGGTTGGATATAGAAATATTAGGATAGTTATTCTATATAGAAATGTTGATCATTGATATTAGATATATATTAGTTAGATGTAAATTAGCCCCTAATATTTCGACGTATATAAATAAAGGGTTTCCTGACAACCAGGAAACAGTAATTCGTTTTTATCATATATATTCTCGAGCCCCTTTTCTTTCTACCAATATCTTAACTATTACGCTTCCTCATAAACTGGCTGATAGAACCCGATTGTAAGTATACAATAATCAGTCATGCGCTATTACAGTCTGCCTGTTACCAAGTCTGTAACATTGACATTAGTATCTCTTTATTTTTTGATTTAATTGCTTATTTATTCTCTCGTTTTTTTTCCCTTTTGCTTCTATGTAATTTTTTGCTCTTTCGATGGCACACCCCTTTAATTTATTAATTATACATGTGACTATCATAATAAAAATTTAATCCCAATGGATTATATATAAAAAAAAAACGATATGCGGGCCGAAAAAATGATTAAAAAAAATATTGCTGAGTAATTTTTAAGTAGCAGAGAATTTTCATTGACATCTATAAGCAAAAGCGATCTTTCGTTCCATTCCCATATCACACGCGCGTCCATGATCTTTATGGTTAGTGTTTGAGATAAATAAACAAAACAAAAGAAAGGTACTCTCTTGTATTTTTTTATGGTAAATTTTTTAAAGTCAACCAAGAACAAGTGGATGAGAAAAACTACGTAAAAAGTACTTGTCATCCACGTTATATTTACTGTTAGTTTTTTATCATGGAACTTTTATTTGCAGATATTCTTGAACAAAATATACTATTGATATACTTTATTTGTTAGTTTCTCCATCACTCATTTGTCTATGATATTAAGAGCTGTCTTTTCTCTCCCTTCAATGGTCAAATATTATTATTATTCTTTATAAATAGTCTTTCATCAAATTAAATAATAGTCGTTCTGCTTTTTAAGATGCTCAAAGCATTAATCTTACGCCTTTTTAACGTTTTGCGTACGTAAAAAAGAAGGCGTTTACAATCAAACAAAATTATATTAATGATTCCTTTTTAGTCAAATAAAAATGTCAATTACAATCGATCCCAGTTTCAGGATGCAGAATGCAAAAATGGCGATGACTGGTGTGTTCCGCTCTTATATCTCATCCAGGGCAAGTACAACAGATACGCCCCTGGTTGACATCAATTGAAACTGCACGTCTCAAATGGTTTGGAAAGCCAAACTCCGGTGAGCAGTTTTTGTGATGATCTCATTATGATACTTTTGTCGTTTTCCTGAATTCTGATAGCGAGCTTTTCTATTATATAAAAAATGGGCTGCCATACTATTAATATTGAAATGCCAAATCATAAATTGTTTGGCGCCACACCAAAAATTTCAGACGTGAAGCTGGAAAAAACAAGCGCGAAAAAAAAATACATCACGCGTCATGTTATAAAAACCCAGCGCATAATTGAGAAAAATCATCTGTCTACAATGAGGAAAACCCCCCATTACCTGGATTAAGTCAAATGATTTATTGCGCACAGACAATTTGTTACTTTTATCCTTTTATTTAGCTGCTGCTTTATTTTATTAGTATCCTTAGGTGCATGAGCTATCATTACTACTCTACTTCATATGTTTACCGATTAAGAAAAATTGAAGACTTTCAAACAAAATAAAGCTTTTAGAGAAAACTAACATTTATTCAGCGTCATTGGTTTATGCGCTGTTGCTTTCAAAACAACGCACAATATAAACGGTTCGTAATCATCTCATTATCAATATATATAATAGGCAATTTTGTAACCGCGGCAGGCATCCTAGCGAGCACGTAAAGCTTAATTTAACTGAGCAATAAGGGACAGCTTTTTGTATAAGAATAAATATGCGTGACCACTAAATATACCAGTGTATAATATATTTGATATGCAACGATTATTTTAATCACACAACTACAGAGGGTCCCCGTTAAGTTCATGGGGTGTAAAAATTAGCGAATACTACGTATCAACTTTTTTTTCGAAGAATGTGCATATATTAAATACTTCACGTCACTATTACCTTCTAAAATATCTAAATAAGTATTGGTTAATAAATTATATCTGTGCGCCTGTTCTCTATGCGTTTTTGAAACACTCAATCTTTTTATTTGAGCAAATCCTTAATAGTTTTTTTTTATAGAAAAAACCTATATAAAGTCCCAAGAGCTGCAAACATATTTATTTTCTTTTTATCTCCAATCGCTACCATATATGTTCTACTATATATGTATCAAAATGATACCAATCAAATCGCACATTAGCTTCTTGACAACTGAGCAGTATGGTATGCTGGCTGAGAAGATGGAAAAGACTTCACCCGTAAAACATAACAAATTGATCACTGGCATTACAAAATAAAGATGAATGAGTTCTATTTGTTTAAGACACGTAACATCAGTGTGATATTCAAAGGCTTAAAGTGAAGCAAATGAACTTCAATGAAAAAAACATGCAACAGAGATAATGGAAAACCAGTGCATTCTTTATAATAGTCTAATTGTAATCCTTATATTTATCACGTAATAATTTTTTTTATTATATCCGTTAAGGATTCAATGCCACTAGGTGCTATGAAGTGAAATAAACGGGGATGTGAAAATTTTATTATGTTATTTTTACCATTCCTTGATTTCTAGTGAAGTTGACGAGGTGTGAAAATTAACAGATATGAAATTAACGGGGACCCTCTGTAAAAGAGCGAGAGAGAAAGAAAAAGTCACATGATCAATCAAGTGGTGAAACCTTTCACAGATGACGCTTATATGTAATTCTATAAGGAATTAGCGCTGGGCGGGTAACTTGATGCCGAATCCTTCTTTTTTTCTATATAACACGTATATTGGTAGTACGAAGAAAAAAAATAAGAAACTTCATGGATTGTGGTCGTTGCTGTTTTGCTGGGCAGGTGACACAAGAAAACCTTTATTTCCTCAACATTATAATATTTTTTCAGGTATATAAAAAAAAGTAGACTATATATAACATATATTTAAAAACATATACAAAAAAGGTGGAGAAAATTGGTAGAAAAAAACACAGTTGTAAAAAGCAAACACGAAGCATATAACAAAAGAAAGAAAGAGTATAATGATTTCACTCAACAGTAGAAGAGGGTGAAGAAGATGATTGTGGCGGGGTTAGTGACAAAGGATAAGGTGGATATTCGGTTTTGTTGAATGCCGATGAAGTTGCAAACGTCCGCTTTGAGAGTTGATCTAAAAAGTAAAAACACCTCGTGTGAGTAACATGATCATACACTTTTTCATTCCCCACATAATAGTAACAATAGATCACACTTTACCCATCAAACTTGGCATACTTGAACTTGCTATTTTCCATTCTGTCATATTGTCAGTAATGCTCCAATGACTTGCTGGACTGCGAAGATTCGTTGATGAAGGAAGATGTTTAGACGATTCCTTGTGACTACTTGTTGTAGACTTAGTTGGCGACACAATATTAGCAGCAGGCGTGGACATGGAGGACTGCGGCGCAGCCATCATGGAAGAGTTGTTGGATGTCGACGAGGTAGAAGAAGAAGGTGACAAAGTGAGATTCAACATGGAAGAAGTTAAAGGGTTGGTTGTTGTTGATGATTGTCGAATCATCAATGTAGGTGACAATGGAGGTGGTGGTGATAGTGATGCGTGTCGTGTCGGAGGACTATACCGGCTATTACTATTACTTCCATTACTATTGGGGGGTGTTGTATATCGTGCGATTGCAGCAGCAGCAGATGATGATGATAATGAACTATTGGTAGATGATATGGAAGATGGTGGTGTTGTTATACTATTATTTTTATGAGCTAATGTTGAGGTAGTAATATTGGTAGTCGTATTTATAGGTATAGAAGTGTTGACTTTATTATTGTGATTATCGAGTGTTGTGGTAGAAGTATCAAATGCTGGTAGAGGTGGTGACATGCGTTGTTTCTTTTTGAGGGCATAAGCAGTGCGCAGCTCGGCTTTTTCCTTGGCTACACTAATACCCTGAACAGAATGACGATGTTGACGAACCATTCGACTATGACCACCATTACTTAATGGACTATGTGTTGTAGGAGTAAATGCTGTCATGAGTTCTTCAATTCTACGTAACCGGTCTTCGATCCGATCAATAGCTTCGGCATCAGGAGGGTGATGCTGATTTGTACCAATAATTGAAGTGCTTGTAATTGTAGGAATGCCCATGGCGCGTTTCCTTCGTTCTGAATTATTGACACATTCAATACCTGCACTTGCACAGAATCCACAAGGACTTCCACCGTCGCACTTTGTCTTTCTTCGACGACATGTTTCACAAGCAGAACCAGAACTCAGGCGCCGCGCACTACTAGTAGTGAATACAGATCGAGGTAAATCGGATACAACACTGTAGACACATTCAGTGTGAGATTCGCTGCAGTGAGCACAAGGACGTACTCCATTACATGGCTTTTTGTGTCGTCGGCATGGTTCGCATATACGCATCGGTGTGGAACGACGTTCCACTAAAATATGTCGGTTTTGGTGATGATGATTATTTCGATTGGGTGGAGGACTTGGTGGCATTTTATTTCTAATTTTTTTTTTGTTCGGTTTCGTCTTTTCGTTTCAACTTATGTTTATGTTTATTTCTTACAATTCTCACTTCGTTTTGGTTTTGATAAGATAAAGATTCAAGCTTAATTTTACAAAAGCTAAAAAGAAAACAGAAAACAGAAAGTGAAAAAGAGAGAAAAGAGAAAGAGAGAAAAAAAAGTGAATGTGTGTGCAAGAAAGAAAACCAGGTCATCGGTTGCTTTTGCCGGCCCCGGGTGCGGATGAATGGTGTCACCAAAAAAAAAAAAGAGGGGAAAATTACAAACGAGACTCCTCTCACCAACTTCCCGCCCGGTTTTCCTGCGTGGATGTTCAAAGCCAACCACGCTTTTTGGGATATTCCCGACGCCTTTTTTTTCTCTTCTTAACCATGATCCCTCGCCCATTTTCTTCTTACAATAGGATAGAGAACGTTAAATGAAATGAGTGCATGATTTTTTTTATAGAAGTATTAAAAAAATTGATTAATAAAATAAAATAATAATCCAAGTTGAGAAGTGAGATTATGGACATCACTCTTTGTTCGGAACAAACGCCGATGATTGCCGGTCCCTCGTTCTCCCTTTTGTTGTTGTTGGTGATGTTGTTTCTCATTCATTTTACACTCTTTTAACTCCCCCCAACCTTTCTTTCCCCCTCACATGTCCTTTCACTGTGCAGCGAAAACAAAGAGCCACTATTTTATATTTTTGTGGGGGAACCATATAATAATAGAGAATAAATGCGACCTTTATTCTTTTAGTGTGACAGTAAAAAGAAATAAACTGCTGTTGAGCACAGACAGCGTTACATAGAGGGAACGTTGGTGATGACGTTGTCACTGTTTCTGTCGTTGATGTTAAATGATGATGATTCTAATAATGATGATGGTACCTGGTAAAGTGAAAAGAAAAATGGTCCTTTACACATTCAAAAATAGTGATCCGGTGGTCAGCATATAACTACACTGTTTTTTGTGTTATAGCCCCCCCCCATTATTTGTTTTTCAAGGTGCCACTCTCATTTTTTTTGCCACTTAAAAGGCTAAATCGAGTTTTTTTATCACTCTCACTCATACAGGACATCTTGGTTGTACTTCAGCCCTCGTAATGCGTCATTCATAATCTACATGATAATTGTTTATTGTTTAAAGATAATAATCTGATTCACTACCAGATGACTACGCATAAACAACATGAAAAAAGAAGTTAAAAAAAGATCATCATCACCCGATGTAAGCCGAATTTTCTAACATTTTGACTGGACTATTCAGGTTGTGGTACATAAGTCTATGTAACAATGTCTCCTTCCAACAGAAGACCGAAAGACAAAGGTTGCGTCAACGATGGTAATAAAAAAGTTAACCATGAGCTATAATTATTAATATAGAATCATGGACATGTGTTTGCTTATGTGAAACCGTTCAGTCGCCATTATAAAAGGTCACCGGATCTTGTACCACAATCTTTTTCCCTTCTCTTTCAGCTTAACACTTTAAAGACATGTTCTATCATGTATTACCATTAGCATAACCACAAAACAGGTTCATTTTTCTTTTGATTTTTTTTATTAATTATATAATATTATGTACAGATTTATAATATAGCGAAGAAACAAACAGATAAACATACAGCTTTAGTACCGTATACGTTTACTTGATATACTTTCATCATCAAGATCCAACTCCATAGATCGCTTTGAAAGCGATAACATTTCATCGTGCATCATAAATTTCTCCTATCATATAATAAAAAAAATATCCATTGAGTTAACTCGTTCCTTTTTTCAACTATCTCATCTATTCTTCATATAATCCAAACTTTACATCTTCAATAAATAACCCATACCTCTTTAATTTGAACCAGTTTTTCGGCCACATTAGATAATTTGAAATGTGTAGCTACTTTAACAGCAGCATCCACAGAGCGCGAAGAATGCAATGCAGCAGCCAAGTCAAGAATTCTTTGTTCTTTATCAGTTCGACAAGCTATTTGTATAAGACGTAACAAAGTCTTATCCATTTCAGCATCGGCTTCTTTTAAGACATCATAATATTCGTCTTGCTGATTGGTTGCTATGGCTTCGGTTCGGTCATGGTTCGAGATTAATCTCATGCGCATATGTGCTTCTTCAAGTTGTCCAGCTTCTGTAACCAAATCAATTACTGGCATATGTAGTTCTATATCATCGACAGGCGGACGTGGAAAATAGGGGGCTTCATTGGTACCCTGTAATCATGTAAAAGCTGATTAGCTTCCTCACAGATATAGTTCATCATACCTTCTTGCCTTAAGATAACAAACAAAAATAACTTACCCGGATAATAAGACACATTAGTCGATCTCGAAGCATTCCCACTGGCCAGTATCGTTCTTGCCGTTCAAGTGTCTTTGCAGTTAATTTTCCGTCAAATACAGGTATCCAATAAGATTGACCAAAACTTCGTTGTCGGTGTAAGATACTTAATACATAATTAGAATCATACATCAATGCTTGCTATATAACACATATAAATAAAAGAAAGGTCACTTAAATGAAAGAAATCATCATACAAAAGCCCTTAAAAATGTATCAGTTTCTGTCGTACCGAAGTCTCTGAGAAACCTATCCATGTCAGATGCGAACTTTTCTGCAATGGAAGATCCCCCCTTTGAATAATATCTTGAGTAGTTGTATCCATCAACATAAATTCCAAGTTTTGTTCACCATTTAATCCCGTTCCACCATTCTTGTAAACAAACAATACTAGATTACCGTGGGCTGCCGTAGCCACAATATTTTCAAGTCTGAAGATATGATTTTGCAAACCAGAGATTGTGAACATCCTTACATAGCCAGCCGATGTTACTGCAACAACTGTACTTTCATTGATAGCGATACTTTTCACGTTTTCGCCTTCAGGTAAATCAATAGTCCATTCTAGGTTATTGGCCCAGTTCATTAATGGGCGATAATGGATTACCGAAGACGTTACACCCGCTGGTTCTTGGCTATCTTCATCATCGTTTGATTTTTCTTCTTTCTTCCTAGTTTTACCTCCTTCAACAGCAAAAATGGCACCATCAGGACCGATGGATGCCATGGTGTAGTGATAATAATCTGTGAAATGGAAATTACGATTATGCGCTTGATCATGGAATTCAACATTGATAATAGAATGAGCACCTTGGTAAATAGTATAAATGATACCAAACATATTAAATGCCATATATCGACGTTCGCCTTCTAATGGAATTGGTGGTTGAACGGTTGTATCCATGGTACGAAATGTAGTTGAACCGGGTTGAAATGTAGCTTGTTCCGTAATTTTATGTTGCGGCCCTATTGCTCTTCCCGCAATACCATTACGAATTGTAGTTCGTCTTTGTGGCTGTTGCTGCTCTTCAGCATACCCAGCTCCATCATCGTCAATGACAAAATCACCCATATCTGAAGCCATATCGACATCTTCGCCTTCATCATCCAATTCTTCGCCTTCTTCGCCTTCTTCAATATTGTCATCTTGAGCAGCATTATCCAATAAACTTTCTTGTCGAGTAAAAACGCCACTGTTGTTGGTACTAACTTGTTGTGTACTACTTTCTTCAAATAATTGCTCCAAATCATCCACTTCTTGAGTAGCTTTTTTCGCAGGATGTGCCATAGTTGATATATTGATTGGGTCATACCACATTAATAACTGTCCCTTTAAATCCGTCTAATTTTGACGGTATGACAAAGAAATGAACTTTAGTTAGTAACTTCATATTCACCAATATAGTATAACAAGTGACAAGGTAAGCTTACTAAAGCAAGTTCATTCTCTTGTGGATGCCATGCTACACCTGATATTGCAGCTGTGTTTTCATATTTAACGACATCGCTTTGCTTTGTTGTATCCCAAATAACAACAGTGCGATCTTTACCGACAGACGCAATATATGAACCATTAGGTGACCATGCCATTGTAATGATATCCTAAAAATAATATATATTATCGCGTCAAATTATTTTTTTTTCTTTTGGCGTCTAATGCCCATCATCTTTAACAAAAAGGATAACTATAATAACTGCTTACATTAAAATGAGCAAATTCAAGAGCATATTGTTGTGTCCAATCCTTGCTTGAATATACACAAATTTCTATTATGAAAAAGACAAATCAGCCCCAATTACACTTTCTCCCCTTCATTCAAAAACCAGTTATTACTTTACCATGTTCTTTTCCAGCAAAACAGAAATAAGCACCATCTGAACTCCATGCGATCGTATTCATTACATCTGCATCGGATGCACATTTTCTAACTGCTCCGGGTAGCGTTTTTACACATTGTGGGGCACCACTTGAGTGATTCATGTCCCAAATTTTTACATCTCCCCCAATATCCGTCGATATCTAATGTAATACTAAGTTGTAGTATTATCCTTTTTCATTTTATAATATATATATTATTGTAATAAGTTCTTACCAGATGATCACTTGTAGGAGAAAATGCAACTGATTTGACAAGTGTAGTATGACCAGATAATGTCACGATTTTGGATATATCACGTACAAGAATAATTCGAATTATATTTTCACTATTACATTATATATAAATCATGTTAGAAGTCCCACTTCTAGCTATTATTATTATTATTATTACTATTAGTTTTGCTTACTCTGTAGCAACGGCAATTCTTGTTCCATTATTATTGAATGATAGTGAACGGATAGGTGTCGTACTTCTTACTAAAAACTTTTCAAAATCATTTGTACTGTTTCGAAAAATCAATACAGTCCCGTCTTCACCAGCCGTTGCAAAGTTTGCTCTCTGCAAAAAAAAAGAGAGAGAGAAAGGGTAAATTTTATTATTTTTTCTTTCTCTCACCCACATTCTCTCTTTGTTATATTCATTTATACAGAGCTTACATGAGTACCAATGGCGCAAACAGGTTCAGTATGCTCATCTAAGATTTTTGGTTCGGTATTACGTTGAGACCGCAAAGCATTATATACATGAAGTTTAGAATCTTGACCACCTGTAATGATGGCACTATTGGAAATATATATATATATATATATATATATATAGGTATATATAGTCAATAAAATCAATCAAAATATCAGGTATATATGAAACTAAAAAAAAAATAGCAATACATTACGTTCCATCGGTTTTATAGGCGACAGTAGTAAACCCTTCTGAATGTGCTTCTTTTCTTAAAATGTTGATCGTCATTATTGTCTAAAATGATTAAGTAAAGAAAAAGTCGCGTTTCTGGAGATTGAAAAAAAAATGAAAAACACGCGATTCGCGTTAAAAGACTACAAAGTACGTGACTATTTAGATTTCAGCTGAGATTTTGTTTAAAGGGGAAAATAGCATAAACTTCATTGATAAACATAAAGCAAACATTTAGACACATAGTAATTACGTTAATAAAGGGAAAAGATAATTTTTTTTATTACTCTGAAGAAAAAAGATAAGTAAAAAAGAAAAGAGCAGTAGTAATAGTGTATTATTGTATTAAATGATGAACAAAAAAGGGGGATGGGTTTGATACTGGTGCCAAAAGAAGAGTAATTTTCTTCAAATAATTAATAATATTATAAAGGAAAGAAAAGAGAAATAAAAGATTTTTCTAATGATTATTCCATTTAATATAATTCTTCTTAAGTAAGTTTATCGGCATAATTAGCACCATCTTGAGGACTAGGTCCGGTACCAGCACCAAGAAGGCTATCAAGAAGATTTTCAAGAAGTGTGATTACACCGCCAACGCCAGATTCTTCAGCACTGTAGCCACACAAAAGATTCTTGACAAGATTGACAACGCAGTCAAGGATACCATCGCTGTCTAAAATGGGAATAATAGGCTCTTGAGCACCAGCACCATTATCGAATCTACCAGGCTTGTCACCTTGAAGCAACTCTTGAACGGCTTCCAACAATTCTTCGATAAGGCCTTGTTGATTACCAGTACCATTGAGAATATTTTCTACAAGTCCGAGGATACGCTTAAGAAGAGGGTTGACAACCTCGCCGAGAAGGCATTCAACGGTATCCAAAAGGTCAGTAGCAAGGTTTGTTAAGTTATCGGAAAGACTGGTTAGACCAATAGTCTTTTGAGATGTGTTACTAGTGGAAGCTTCGGGAGAAACATCAGTGGTATCAGCTTGTGTAGTAAGATCTTGACCAGTAGCACCACGCTTACTAGTGGGTAGTGCATTGGCAGAAAGAGCTGAGATGGCCAAGACAGCGGAAACAGTCAAAGTAATGAATTTAATTTGCATGTTGATATATTAGATGGAAAATTGATAAAAGTAATTGAACTTTTGTAGTTATATATTTTTGTAGGAATTGAGTGTAGTAAAAAAAAAAGAATTTGAGTCAACTTATTCTCTTTATATACTTTTCTTCAATTAAGGTTTTTGAGCCAGTAAAACCTCTTTCCAACCTCTCACTCTCTCAGATGTGTTCTGTATGATGGCTCCCATTTCTAATCTCCGTGAAGTACATGAACATAAAATAGAAGTAAAGCGGATTATTTAAATTTAGGTGGCTAGATAGGCATGTATTCAAAAAAAATAGTCTTTTTTCTTTACCTCTCCCTCTTTTTGATTGTCTTTGGCCCCTTTCCCCCTTCCCTCTCACCCTCAAGCACATGGATTTTAATATTAAAAAATTCGGTCTCAGAGAATCAAAAGACTAAATTTCATTTTTTTTTTTACCTCCTTCAAAACACACAGAAACTAATGATTATCTCTTAATTTTCAAAGATTTTAAGGGAGGACTGTCACTATAAGATGTGTTGGTCTCTCTTTATTTTGAGTCTCCTGAGCTCCCTGAGTATAACTTGCGCTTTGTTAACAACAGTGAAGAAAAAGATAGAGACTAACTATTCAAACTTCTTTAATATAATTTCTATTTATAAAATTCGGTTTTTTTTATATAACGACAAAATGAATGGCTGCTGCTGTTTCTCATTATGCTACTATAGTATCGGTTCTATATGCCTTTTTACACTGTGTATAAAATTTTTATAACAAGTTTTTGATCTGTATTATTACTACTTTTATTATGCACGTAAAGTCAATAAAGAAAAAAAAACACTTTTCTATTTGCTTTTGATCGTCATTGTACATGTTCCAACGACTAAATATATCAAGCTTATCATTTTGGGAATAATCCTGGGAATCATGCATTAGAGAGTAAAAAAAATCAAATGATTAACAAAAGAAGACTGAATATCGGATAGAGTACTGATGGCAATTTTATTAATATTATTTAACTCCTACACTAAATACAAGTATCATATATAAAAATAAAACAAGATATTCCGTGTTACATATAACGAATGTTTTCTAGAGGATGCGTCGATCCCTATATTTAAAGTTATGTATTCCAGAGAGCTTAAACTTATTTAGTTTTTACGTATTTCTGTTCCCTTTTTCACCAGTTGCGGATCATAATAATAATATGAACTAACAATTCACTATGTCCTTTATTATCTGTATAAACATATAGAATATATCAGATCATGTTTGTAAGAAACGAATAGTATGGCATGCCATTATGCTGACTTTAAAGTCAATATGTAACAGCAACAGGAGTAAGACGTTCATATAAAAGTAGCTGTTATTGACTAACTTACTAAACTTTAAAGAAGTCGGATACAAATAAAAATATTCTAAAAAGCAAGGATGGAACTGTTTATTCAAGTCACTTATAAAGTTACGACAAGCCTGCAGAAATGACGAGTGCAAGACTCACTTAATGTGGTTTTTTTCTTCAGTTTTCTTTTTGAACCCCTGATTCTTTTCTTTTTACGAGCGGCAAGGCTGATTCGCATATGTGTTGGACTAGCACTTACAAAGTCAGCATCACCATCTTAACCTTATTATTATGATTAGGGAGGTTTCGAGATATAGCAAAAATGCTTTATATCTCCATTTATTTTTTACCTCGTTATTATAGATAATCTGTATGACTCCGTGTTTTTTCCCTCTCTCTGAGTAAAATATATAGTGACATTCTGTGATCAAACTAGTCTAAATACTCCAAATAACCCCATGGCACATACTATACTTATCATACTATAAGTAACTAAAGTAATACTACCTTTTATCCTACGTAGCCTCCTTTTTTGAATACTGCTCCAGTAACTACATAGTAAAATTCTTAATTTTTACTCAATAACCTGTGAGCCCATTGGTTTTCTGGAGTTTTGATTGTCATCGTCGTTCTGATAAATATCCTGCTCTCAGTACTTTCTTTTTTTTTCTCGCATACGCAACGTTAAAAAAGAAAAGTATATTGGACATTAGTACACAACAACAGACTGAGTCTTTCTTCTTCTTCTTGACGATTCGAGTGCTCCTTTTTTTTATTATATTTCATTGACACTTTGTGTTTTTTAGATCTTTGACTAGATATACTATGATGTATAAAAATAAAGAGATGATAACATGTTAGTATATGAAAAGTTAAAGTATTATTGTTGTATGACTTGATAAAATTTTATGTATACGTATTTAGCGTTGGTATCCAATGAATTAAAACTGTTGAAGACAAACTGTTACTTCTAACGGTTTTTGCTCTACATATGTATGATTGACCTTAATACGCAGCTTCGGGATGTTAGCAACGGTCCCAAGAACTTAAAAAAAGAGTACGATCAAAGAAGTTCTTTATAAAGTGCTACTATTGTTCCGATCCTACAAATATTATAAGTCGGTGAGAGGGCAATACATGCAGACGTACAGATCAAAACTATACTAAACTCAGAATGTAAAGTTTAAGCATGGAGAGCAATGGAAATTCTATGCAAGCAGTTGCTTTAGCATAATCCCTTTTGCTGTTGACGACAATCAAGATCCGGTCTATAGTATTTACATGTAGCGTCAATGTACACCTAATACGTATTGTACTAGTATGGTTATATTGTTAATATAAGCAGTAGCAGTTGTGATTTGATTATGCCAAATAATACTTTATATCAATAACAGCAGCTACCGTTAGTTTATTAGACACTGAGTATTTCCCTTTTTTTGTAATTTTATATAGTGGTAATTATTCATACTATTATTTACTCATAAAATAAAGCTATTGCTTTTTATTTACGCTGTTCCGGGACCACGATATTTAATGACCGTTTAGCACCTGTTACTGCACTCAAGGATATAATGATCGGAGGTGGCAAAGAAAAACTGATGTTTCTCCTTTTACCCCGTATTGTGATTTGAACCCTAACCCTTCTCTTCTCTTTTTCACGGTGGAGAACAACAATCTCTTTTTACTATGTATGTATGACCACAACACTTTTGCAGATGGAAATTGAGTACTGAATTATTTTATAGGTTTTAGATCCAGTAGCCATATATAACTGGTATATGTATTAATGTTGGTTTTGTTACAGCTAATTTATATATGTATATTGCTATTGTAATATATAGATAATAAATTTGTAATTTACAAAGTAGCTGTAAAAACATACGTATAACGGGATTGATAAGGGATAAGAAGAAAAGGGGGGCTCGGAAGCACATGTATAAGGGGTTACAAGAAGGGAGAAATTTTCCGCTCTTTTTTTTAAAAAAAACCTTAGTTATAAGTTCTATAATATCCATCGATCTTATCATTGAATATCAACCATCTTGTTCATATGATAGCAACCAATATTGTCTCCCATTCTGATCAAGAAATATTTTATGTATGTCTGTACATAATCAATAATATTTAACATCCCAGGGATTAGTGTTGGTTTTTTTTAGTCTTCTCCTGCCTGTTATGAAGGTAAAAGAACAATTTTTTGTTTCTCATTTTTCTCAATTAAGCACGATGGAAGGGATGTTTTTGTTATTCTTTTCATTGTCATTTTTAAAGAGTAGATATACTGTTCTCATGTGTTTATACCTATTACATCCACATATATAGCTCGCATATTATTACCATAAAGAGTGAGGAACAATGCTGCTGAAATTCAATGTAAATTTTCATATACCCCGTCACAGTGTGTCTAGTCGGTTTTACTGTACATTATAACATTGTTTTTCTTTTTCCACTACCTCTCTATTTTATACATAGGGCTAAAAGTAAAAAAGCACAGCATAATGTCAACAACAGCAGCAACAGCAACTGCCTCAGCAGCTCGTACAATCTCTCCTACACGCATGTTTTTCCGTACTTCAAAGCCAATTCCTTCTATGGCTCATGCACGATCTGTATTTAAGCAATTGGGTGAATATGGTGAAATGGTTGAATATAAATTCTTACGGGTAATATATATACATTTACAATTGTTGTTAATGAGAACAAAAATAGAGCTAATATAAATATTACTATTATAAAAAATAGTGCCCTGAAACGCAGCAATATCTCAAGTATGGATTTGTAGTATACAAGGATCAACAAGGGGCACAAAATGCTGCTTCTCAACAATTTATCAAAGTCACTTCCAACTTATTTGACAAGCCTTGTGATATTAAAATTGAAAAATCGACTTATAATAATAATAATAATAACAGTTATTAATCATAAACAATTATCAATACTATTATATATAAACTCAACATGTATAAATGTAAATATAAAGAAACCAATTAATAGATATATTCAATTATAAGATTTTTGTTTTATATATATATATATATATGTGTGTGTGTGTGAGAGAGAGAGAGAGAGAGAGAGAGGGTAAACTAATGAAATGTATAAATATCTCTTTACTTCTTCATTATAAATCATGTCAAGTAACCTTTCAAATGATGGATAATAATATTAAGTAATACAATTTAGAACAATTTTGTCCAAATAACAAGAACAATAAGGGCTATCAAAATCAAAATAATTGCTGCTGTAATCATTTTGTTTGTTGCCATACTAAAATTATAAGAAAATAGTTAATATTATTATCATCTATTATTTGTAATCAACTAAAAAAAATAAACTTACCGCCGTGCCATCCCCTTAAGTGTTTTTGAAGCCTTATCAATATATGAATCTGCTTCAGATAACTAAATAATAATAATGATGATTAGCTTGTGTTCCTTTTTCTTTTTGTATAACAATTCATTTTAAAGCCAAAAAAAAAAAAAAAAAAAAAAAAAAAAACGTCTCTTACGGTATCTCTGGCGCGAAGCATTGTTTCACGCTGACCTTTCAAAGTACTTAAAATATTGATACCGATACCTTCAGTTTCCAGTGCCAAACGATGACTATCCTCTAATCTTCGACTTGATTCACCTAAACGTTCTGTTCCGCTTAATAAACGTTGACGTTGATCCATAGTAGATGCATCCAAATCACTTTGGCTACTATTAGCATAGTCCCCTAATAATTCATCACGTTCTGATGCTCGATTAGGTGCAACTGCTGATACTCGACGCTGATAAATATATAATTCATCATGCATGGATGAGTTAAGTGTTCTTATTCTCAAATAATCAATTTTAACTTAACATATATAATCATTTTCTCTTTTATTATTATTACCAAATCCCGTTTCATTTTTTCCGCTTCAGATTTAAATAATCGAAGTTTCGCCTGAAGGCGAGTTCGAGAGGGTGCAGGAACATTCAAAATTTCCATTTCCATTTGACCAAGCTACCATTATTGTATACATAAAAAAAATCACCGTTAGCCTTTTTCTTATAACAACATTCCTGTTTATCATTTTAAATTTTGTATTTTCTTTACAATTTCATCGGCTTCGTCAATTTCGCGTTCGGTAGCTCTTATAGTCGCCTTACGTTGTTCTATTAAATGTATATAAAGAACCCCCAATTCCAAATAAAAAGTTAGCAAGAGAAGTGGATAAAAGTATATAGCACTTTCATATAGTAGTTCGTTAGCAACAAGGTTATATACATATGTATTCATGTACCTCCTGTTTGACTAGGAATTTGTTGATCAATTTTTTGTCTAACTCCATCAGTCACTGTTTGAAAGTCTTGTTCATAATTTTGAAAAAGATCGGAACCACCCGTTGAAGAAGCCATTACTATCGAAATCAGAGAATAAAATAACCCCAAGCTTGTGGGGCGTTTTTACTATGCCGAGGTTTATGGAGATGAATAAAACCCAACTCCGCTTGAAACAGATCCTGTGTTCCTTGGCTGTGTCAAAGCTGCTAATGGAAGTCCAAGACTAATCAGCTTAGCCTTTCTAGGTGTTAAGATGATGTGTTTATCACTGCAAGCCTTTCCTACGAGATGAAAGCTGCTGATGATATATTATCTTTTGTACAAAATTATGGCTCATTCATCGCTCATATTTAAAATTCCATCAGATTTATCCATGATCTTGCTGGAGATAGTAAATATAATGCCAAGAACCATTAATTTTGTTAGCTATAGATACGCTGTTAGGCCAATCTTCATATTAATACGTAAGCAGCAGTGTGAGTCTTACATATACTTATGTAAAAGCATTATTTTTGTAATAAAAATATATAAATTTATACATAATTCAATGGAATAAAACAGACAACGAACTGATCATGGTATACTAATGTGAGTGTTATGAGTAACTATAGCTGATTCTTAAAAATATACTTAACAGGTCCATAAATATAAATAGTATGATATATTAAATAAAAATGGAAATGAATTACAGATAATAAAGATACATTGTTACAACAATTAACATAAGTATAAAGTTTACTCTCATAATAAGTAGCTCGGTCATTAATGGATGTTTATCTCCATCTTCTACCCCTCTGTGCGGAAAGATGATCTATATTCTCAATTAAAATTAAACTCTAAATAAAACTTTCTTGTTATTCCAACTATATTGATTATAATAGTCAAAACGATCTGTCACCCTTTAAATTCGGATTGTGTATGATGTGTATATATATTTATGCACAAATTATCGTATATTTCAAGTAGAACAGATTAAAGAAAAGAGAAAAAGAAATAATAATTAGTATTTCTTTACAGTGATTTTATACTTTCAAAAATCAATGGCATGGTTCGTATTCAGCTATATGCTTATTATATACTTCAATCTCCATTTTTTGTGTATCTGTTCTTCGTATCATACTCATAATCCAGGTAGATACAAAAAAACGTCATTGGTAAAACTCTCGTGATTTGCACGCACATTTTAATTTGAGTTGAGTAAAAAAACAATTTTATAACTTTGTTTCTTGTCATCTCAAAATATTTTTGGAACAATCCATAATGAGAAAGAAATTAATTGAAAGTTATTTATTGTTAAATGGATAAAGACTATGTAGAAGAAAAAAGGGATTAAATTATTTAATGTTTATCAAACTAGAAACATTATCATGTCGAGGAGTAATATGAATATTATATGGTCTGGGTGCAAATGTGGGCGCTTGAGCCTTACGGGGATTAATTGCATCAATAAGAATGTCCTTATCAAGCCTCTCAATCCGGAAACAACTCAAAATTCCTGAGGCGGCCATAAACAAACTCCGTTCTGCTAAATGAATACCCACACAGACACGTCGGCCCGTAGAGAATGCTAAATGGGGTCTATCTTCGGTCGTTTGAGTAAACTTGTCCTGACGTTGTTGAACATAGTTCATGTGGCGTTCTGGAATGAATTTTTCGGGTTCTGGATATTGAACAGGGTCTTGATGAATGGCATGTAAATTAATAATGACAGTAGTCTGTGCAGGGATAACCCAGTTTTGAAATATATCATTTTCACTTGTGGCATGGGGAACGGATAATGGAGCAGGAGGACGAAGACGTAATGTTTCCAAGATAACACACTGGAGATATGGAAGCTTGGGCTCTGTTATATAAAAAAAAACAGTAGTAGTAAGTGTTAGATTGATATATACATATATAGATATATATATTGTTGTAAATAAATTCATTACATACCATCTTCATGGCTTGGTAATCTACTCAAGCCAACATTATTCTTAATTTCTTCATATACCTTGGTTTGAATATCCGGGTTATTTGCCAACAACGCAATCATCCATTCTAGTGTTGATGCCGTTGTCTCAGATCCTTTTGTTTTTATAACACAAAGTATTAGTATGTATACATATATAACAACAACACTTTCTCTTTTCTTTTTATTCTTATATTATTTCACATACCAGCACCAATAAACAAGGATGCAAAACTAACTATTTGCAAATCCGTCAAACTTCCATTCGCCAATATTTCACTGACAAAACAATTATCGGTAACTTTTTCCTTTTTAAATCGTTCCAACAATCCACCATAAAATTCAACCATTTTTTTTCGTACATCCACAAATTCAGCTCTTGAACTTGGTAATATTTTTTTTAATATTGGGAAAAATTCTCTGATTTGTTCACTTGGACCCAATAACGCAGCGGTTCTTTCTGTTAACGCAAAAGCTTCATGTAGTTGTGGATCACCAGGTTTAAAATAAGCCATAGATCCAAAGGCAATGGCTAGGATGCTTGTCATAGTAAAATGTTCAATATACATGGTAGGGCTGAGAATGTTATTATTACGCTGGGATGCATCCAAGATGTTTTGTAATAGAGTTGTTCTTCTTTCATCAATAATAGGCTGATATAAATCAATCTTCTTCTTGATCAAGCTGGTATGGGCTGGTTTTTTTTAATGAATAGAGCACACACTACGAGTTAATTATAGCCATAAAATTATTATTACGTATATGCATATATAAAATACTCTTACCAATTCGACGTAAATATCTCCATTCTTTTCCATATGGATAAAAAGCAAAACCCCCACCTTTTTCCACTATACAATACAATATACGATTATTAAAACAGAAAAACAAAACACACTGAATTATTATCCAACATTTCGATATTTTATTCTTTACATACCTCCATCCATTAAATCATTTACCAATGTATCGGGAAGGTTTCTTGATGAATAAATCGTACTTTTATCAACAATAAGTTGTTTTACTGAATCCAATGAATTCAATATAACCCATCTTTTCACACCGAACTGAACTGTAAAGACTGGTCCCATTTGAAGGCTCCATAGTCTGAAGAGTTCCTGTAATGGTATGCCGCGCGCAAATTGTGGAAGATGACCAACTAAAGGGAATCGACCAGGAGCATAACGTGGATAATTAATGCTAGATGACGCGTTTTGGTTCGAACTTGCCCATACTGATGCAATAATAGCTATTATTATTAAACCAAGAATTATTGTGGAAGTATTATCACCCACTGTCGATGACGTGGAAAGTAAATACGAGAGTAACTTCATTCTTTCTCTCGCTTTCTGTAGTAGTCTTCTTTTTATGTATGAATAAAAGTAATAGCTAAGATAATAATAAAAAAAAATTAATGTACAAATCAAATGACGCTGAAGTTTGCGCGCTTAAATAAGGTTTTGATGTTGTTGTTCGCCTAAAATGGCAAATGTCCGCATAAAAAAGGAGGAGTTGATTCTTTTATTTTATTTTTTTACTTCTCTTTTTGATGGACAGCCTACAAAATTGTTTCGCAACAAAAACTTAAATGATATTACTGCTTTTCTTTTTCGCTTTCCTACGGACATTGTATAAAAGTAGTCGTATATAGCATACGTTTAAGTGACTGTTCTTTTTTGTATTATAAGAACATACGTAACAACGTAGACAGTAATTCAAGAACTATTGTGTGTGTACGTTTTAGCAAGCGGAAAAAAGAAGTTGATGATACCTAACAGGATGTAGAATACTAATAATCGGTTTAATATGTTTGTTGTATATATTTTCAATTCTTTACTCAGAAATCATTATTATTGCTGTTATTACCTTCAGCAGGAACAGAAATATAATAAGGAAGACTACGCAGCAAAAAAAAAAAATATACCTAATTTTATATCTCTTGATATTAATACATTCAATGAAGAAAATGATGCGCTGAAAGAAGATGAAAAGTATTTTTTATGCATAAATCATACAGCCCTGAGCGAAACTTTAATCTAGGACATTGTGGTGAGATAAATAAAAACGTAATAAATCACACCATCTTTTCATCCTTTAATACATGGAAGTAATTATATGTATTTTATCTTTCTTCAAGTTAAAAGGATATTTATACGCATTGATTAATTGTAAAACGAGCAAAATAAACAAAAAGCATGATACTACTAATAACGATGATATCATAAATCACATAGAGTGATTGTCGTAGATTGCTACTGTGCTTCCAAGCACCGACTATTTAATATCTTAAAAATAGCCGCATGGTTAATAATGAATTACCTGGATATCAATAAACACTGTTATATAATAATAACATATAAATGCTTTTCAATTTTTTCCCGTAGCTAAATCAATGTTAAATATTTATTTTACATTTTATGTACCATAAACAACTGTGTGTTACCTTGCACAAATAAAAAACACAAACTGAGCCACGATGATCCTTTTTCAGTCATAATTCATAATAAAAATGTTACAGTTGAAAGAACAATAAAAATAAATTTTATATCTCCACTCAACAACAACTAAGCTAACTATAAAGTAATAGTTTGAAGCAATAAAATGAGAGGGATTAAATATTATTGTACTCTATCTTCTGATTCGTAAACAAGGTACAAGTCAAATCTGATGTCCTTGGGTAATATTTATTCCCTGTAGCTGTATTTAAGAAACAATAGGTAATCTTTTAATTACTTAACAGAAAATATCCCGTTCAAAAAAATATCATACGAGAGTTACTAGCCATCTATTACAGTAGTATATATTTAATTTGCTTATCTCTTGCTCGCACAAGATATAATTATTTCTGGAAATTTACCAAAATAAAATAATGTTATGTTTTACCAATCAATACCAAAGAATACAATAGAAATAAATTGTTAAATCAACTTGTTTATATTCTATAAGTGGAAGAGATAGAACTAGCCAAAGGCTAAAAATACCTTTTATATAACAAACGATAATCTTTTTTTGCTGCTGTTACTGTTTTATTCATTAGTGTTTGCCTGTAGATTCGACGGATCTAATTCATTAATAAGTGCACATTTCCAAAGATAAAGTGGCAAAATAAAAAGCCATGGGAAAATTTCATATCATATGTACAAATAGCATCGAAAACAGACTCTAATATAAACGCTTGATGATTATGGTCATCATAGATACAGTTCATATAAATGTAATTAAAAATAAAATGACGGTAATCATATACCTATCACGCGAAAAAGGAACATACGCGATTGTCATTGTAATGAAGCAAATATATATAAAAGTAACCAATAAAAAAGAGGCATTCTTTTGACATGTTTATTGTATACATTTTTCAACATAGAATAGAAACTCCACTATCTATATATGGCGATGAATTATTAAAAATATCATGTATAAGAATTCCCATATATCGTATTCTCAATCGATAGCACTTTTCTACATTCGTCTCCCAAACACACCTTGTATCAACGGTTATAAAAAGTTTTGCATGATGAACACAAGTCAATGTGAGGAATAAGACAAAAACTACTCCCAAATTTTTTTATTTTTTAAACACATAAAATTTTCCCTATTTGCCAGAAATTGTACAAGCGCTAAGGAGTTTTCAACAAAACAAAAAAATTTTTTTTTCTATCTTTGTAAAGATAAACATACATACACGCATATATAATACACCATGGCAACGGCTCCAAGAATTTACCAGTTCCCACGATTATTTAGACGTCTCAGTAATCAAAAGCAGCAATTTACCAAACACTTCATTAATTTACGAGAATCAAAAGCTTATCGATTGGAACAACAATCAGTACTTGTACCAGGTTTAAAAATGTGTCGCGAATTACGAGACGATGGATTTGAGATGCGATCTATAGTTGTCACTGCAGAAAAAGAACCCCATGACGAATCAGCCATCAAACATCCCGCCATTGATGTGTTAAGAAACCCTGATGCATTTCATGCAGATAAATATTTTGTATGTGATGTGGATTTAACTCGGCGAATACTCGGTACAGCTTCAAGACCAGGCCGTCACGAAATTTTCTCAGAGATAAAATTAAAAGAAGAATATAACAAAATACCGAAGGATGCCGATCGTTTATTGGTGTTTGATCACGTCAATGATCCCGGTAACCTAGGAAATCTTGTAAGAACGGGTAAAGCACTCGGTTGGAATGCTGGCGTGATTACAACAGGCACATGCGATATGTATAATGACAAAACTATTCGGGCGTCGCGCGGATTAACCCTCAAGTGGCCTCACGTATTCGTTAAAGTACCTGATCTTGTTGCTTATTTGGAAGAACGTAATATGACACCGGTGGTGGCTGATATGTTACCAACAGCAACAGAAGATGTATGGACACCACCTAATTCAAATATAAGTTTTTGGAATTTTCATGGTAAACCTCAGCAATTACCAGAACGCCCAGCATTGATCTTAAGTTCCGAACATCAAGGTGTTCAAGGATTGGATAATGTATTACGCGTGTCGATTCCAATGGCACAAGGTGTAGAGTCATTAAATGTTTCAGCTGCTGGTAGTATGATTATGTTTGAATTAAATAGATTATTAAGATCATCTTCATTATAATAAAAAAAAAGATATTTCTTGATATTGTTAAGGGAGCAAAATATTTTGGGGGGGGGGGCGGTTGAACTGAGAAGGGAGAATAAAAAAAGACTTTGGGGGATGGAATGAATGAAAGAACCAAAAAGAGAGAGAAGTTATAAATAGAAATGCGGCAATTGCATTTTTTTTCTATTTATACAAGCAAATGCTGGTTTCTTTCGCGACCCTTTTTTTTCTCAATCCTTTTTTTGAACACTTTTTTTCTTTAATTATAGCAACTTTCTTTTTTTATTATCATTAACTCACAAAAGGTAAATTATATTATTCTATTACATATAAATCATTTTACACATATACACAAATAAACTATTACAACCTATAAACACTTTTATAACAAAAGAATAAAAAAAAAGAGTAAAGGCTTTTTCTTTTGTTGTTATTCATGGTATGAATCTACTCATTCCTGAATTTATAAAAAAAAGTTTTGTTGTCTGCGTGTTTTGTATTATGAATATTTTTATGACAAGGTCTTAAGACCATCTTGAGATACATTTATATTTATTAACTTTAATAACTAAAAACCTTTTTTTTTCCTTCTTTCTTATTCTTTGGGCTGTTTATATAATGCTTGTTTATATTCGTTCTTTTTCGTATACTTAGACTATTATATATTATATATTTTATTCAACTTAATCCACATTTCAAATTATATTAATAACAAATGGGACGAAAAAAAATTAAAATTCAGCCTATCCAAGATGACCGAAACCGCCAGGTTTGTTATTATTATAGACATGTTTACAATTTTGATATTAAAAAAAAGGGGGAGGAGAAGAAAGGATAATAATAAAACTTATATATTTTTAATATTCTATATAATTGACTTACATAGGTTACTTTTTTGAAACGCAAATATGGTTTGATGAAAAAAGCATATGAATTATCAGTTCTTTGTAACTGTGACATTGGTTTGATTATATTCAACAATTCAAATAATAAACTTGTTCAATATGCAAGTAAAGATATGGATAAAGTCTTATTACGATATACAGAGGTAATTCATGGAAAAAAAAATTAATTGGTCTAGATTATTTGCCACCTGTATAATACATCTATTGTTCTATATATTTATTTATTGTCATTCATTCATTATAAAAAAATAGTATCAAGAACCCCATGAAAGCAAAAATAACTTTGATGTAAGTCTTTGAAAGAATAATGAATATTAGAAAACAAGGGATGGTTAATTAAAAAAAAACAATAAAATTTCTATATTTTTATTTTTATTATTATAGTTTATGGATTCGGGTAGTGATCAAGGGAAAGAGATGGATGGTTCCGATCCGGAAAATGATCTTGATTATACACCTCAATATCGTCAACAGCCTTCTTCAATGCACCATAATCATCAGTCCGTATCGCCGATGATTAATACTGAAGTACCCCCTCCTCCTCCAGCCCAATCTCAACAGCAAAGACAACCAATGATGATGCCTCCACCTCCTCCACCGCCCACTCAGCCCCCTTCAATGTACCATCAACCAATCAAACAAGAGGGTCATTCACAACACAACTATGGCAACTATCATTCACACCAACAACAACAATCTTATGCGTATAGTAATAGTAATATAACGGCGGCAACAACATTAGCTCCATCGTCCACACCACCTATCTATCCAGGAACTGATATGAGACAGCCGGTAAATAAATAAATTAATTATATATATTTTCTCTGCTATCATAAGAAATGTAAGAAAGAAAAGTGCTTATTAATTGATTATATATTGTACATTGTAGACTGTACCATCTACTTCGATTCCTCCATCAACAGCATTCCTCGGTCCTCGTCCAGCTGTATATCAACAAACTCCACCATCGGCTCAAACCATGCTTGTACAACAACAACAATCTCCACATCAAACGTACCCAAGGTCACCACAACCACACCATCATGTTATCACCCAACCCTCGTTGTCTCCCCAACCTGCACCATTAAATACGTATAAACCTGTTGATATTAATAATGTATCTGTAGCTACACCTCTGCCTCAGCATCATTATCAACATCAACAAGGAACAACGATAGCTTCTTCTACTGCCTCTTCTTCATCATCTTCATCGTCATCAACATCTTCATTATCACAAACAATTAATCCTGCTACCACTGCTAGTAATAATACAACGGGATTTGCTGCTCCATCATCACAAGTAAGGTCTTCACCATTACTTCCAAATAATGATAAGAAACCACCCAATTTACGTGTGCAGATACCTAATGAAGAACAACAACAACAACAGACACAGTCTAGTATTACTACTAGTAGTAGTCAACAGGTGAATAATCGGTCAGTTGTAGCAGATAGAGCTATTGGTAATGGTAATAAAGGACAAGGACAACAGGCGTCACCTACTACAGCTTTACCCTCACAATTTGCACAAAATTTACCATCCCCTTTTTCAATATATCCAGAGTTTCTTCAACAAAATGAGTTACCCAGTCCATTGAATTTTTCTGCTACCCCAACAACATCTCATGCATTTAATTGGCCAGCTGCATCTTCTTCTACATCTGCGACTGGAGCAGCAATACAAGCACCAGTTCAACAGCAACAATCAATTCGTAATAATGACTACAGACCTTCACCATTAGCTAATAGTACGACAAATAATAATAATAGCATTCATCATTCAACATCCAAGAGATCTGACACACCATCTGAAGTTGAAAATCAGCGTCTTAAAAAGATTAAACTTGAAGCTGTATGAAAAACAAACAAACAAACAAACAAACATTTAAACCAATAACAAATTTCATTATTATATAAGCAACTTTTATTTTCCATTTTATTTTTTTCTTTCATTATTTTTCATGCCCCAGACAACAGCTATTTTTCTTTCTTACATGTTTCAATCAATTCTTCTTGTAAAATCACATTTTAATTCTTTTTATTTTTTTTTGTTCTCAATATTACTGATCTTTTTTTTTTTTTGCAAAACAAAAAAGAAAATTACTGCTAATTGGTTAATTGTTGAGTCAGTTAGTACAAGTGTTCTCACAATTTGAGTGCTTATTGTTGATTTCGTAAATTATAGTGAGTTTAAAGGTTACTCACGTGTGCATGCATTTGCATAAATGCTTCCTCGTGTATATACCTACACTATATATTAATTATAGTTTCTTTTTAATAAGGTTTATATACATATAATCTTGTACTTACGTATCCGTACGTATTGTATGAGATTTAATATCAAACACAAGCCATAAGCGTTAGTCTTCTGTGTAAAACTTTCGAGTATGATCAAGATACGTACCACCAAAATATACCCTACACTACTGTAATCAAACACAATAATGAGAATAATAACCGGTTTATATATAATTGTAATTGAAAAAAAAAATACAACGAAAAGAAAAAGATCTATCTCTTTTAAATATTTTAAATATACAAAGTCTGCTAAATAATATATTGGCGATTAAGGAGGGTGGTTGATAGCAAAAATAATAGAAGAAAGGGAGAATAAAAAGAAAATGCAAAGAAAGGAACATGATTATTATATTATTGTTCTTTTTTACTATCTTTTTCACTATAGTTGTCCTTATCGGGTGTTGCAGTGGATGTCATTCCCGCCATTTTACGAGTTCGTCTACCATTTCGCTTCGTTACCATTTCAGGTTCACTTGCAGATCCACCACTAATCATACCACTATGTTTATCCAAGAAGTGTAATACATCCTCTTCCTCTTCTTCTTGTTTTGTCAAATTAAAAATATTTCGATCATCCAACCAATCCAGTGCTTTTTTGTTATTAAAAAAGCGACTTGCTAAAATTTGTGAGAATGTTTTACCACCTTCACCTAATTCTGATACAGATTCTCGACTTCCTGAAGGGTCATTTCGGAAAACGTTATCAGGATCAAAATCGCCAAATACTTTGGGACCATAGTCATTGATGATCTCGGTGATTTCTTGAGATAGTTTTTCTCGGTTTTGACGTAGATTCTGTGTGCTATCTGGATCCACAAGTGCTACGTAGAGTGGTCGAAGGGACCTGAATAGCATAAACAATATAGTGTTAAATAATTTTTGAGCCCACCCCAACACCATCAATATATATACATCCCATCTACATAATTATTTTTATACTTACTTGTATACATCCATGCCATTTTCACCGAAACGCATGCTTGCATAACTTACAAATGGTAATAAATTCCAAGTAGCTAGCGACACAACACATACTTTGATCCAGCTCCAGTCTGTCTTCATTGCAAAGGCAAACACAATGAGCGTATAAAGACCATAAAGTGTAGGAATTAAAATAAGCCCCACCAAAAATTTCCATGTTGCCAACACATCACGTCCTCTGACTTTAACGGATGAGCTTGCTAATGCCTCTGTATGTATTTGAAAACGTAAAAGAGATACATTGTTATTACCATTCTATCACACGATGTAAAATACTTGTTATATTTTACCTTTTGCTTTAAAGTAACTTAAAACCTTGGCAACAACCATTATTGGCATATTTAAAATTGCCCTAAATGAAAATGAAAACGACAATAATACCATTTGAACACAGCTTATTTCTTTTCGATAATAGTAATTCTTTTTCAAAAAAAAATAATAATATTTATAGTTTACCCTGGAAAAGCTAATAATCCCCAAACGATAAGAATAAAAAAACGTTGAACAAGTAAAAAAAATGTTCGCCATTCTCGTAAGTTTATATCGGGTACTTGATGATCTTGAAGACCGTGGTATTTTAAAAGTTGGTTGTATGCTAGAACATTTCGTTTTAGTTCAATAATTTTTGGATCATCTTTATATAAATTATAACCAATAACAAATCGTCGATTAAGATCTACTACTTGGGCAATATGGAGTCGGCGATTGGCAGGTTTATAAAGTCTTCGAGCAGCTTGAATTACCTATGGAAGAAAAAAAAATATTAATACAAACTGGTATATCATTTAAAAAAAAACAATGAATGATAATATCCTACCATTAAAGTTTGATCATTTGGAGCATTGACAGTGACACTTTTTAAGCCATAATAAATATTATCCAAAAGAGTTCCACATGCTTCACGTTTCTCTGATCCACCTTTTTCGAATTTTTCAATAAGTTCAGCAGGAACAGTAATCGGGTTTCCAAATTCAATCACGGCTCTTGATCGGAATCGATGTGCATGGAAATAGTTTAATCCTGTTTCATTAAACAAGCCAATACCCACCCCCCATAGAGAATTTTATTTTTAATAATCATATGCTTTTTTTAAGTTATCATCCCCCCCTCTCTTAAACAATTTGTCCGTGCGCAATATGTACCACAAGGAACAATTTTCACATCCAGTCCGGGGTATTTAGCCATTGCACCCAATGCCATAATGGTGACACCAGCTAGAATAGATAAAATAACAATGATAACAATGATAAAAAATGTTAAAACTTTAATCTTTTCATCCAAAATTTTGATCCTCTCTTCTCTTTCTATATTCGAATTTTTGCCTGTTTTCTTTTTTTTCTTACCTTTTAACGGTAACATTTCTGCACGATCATGACTACCACCTTCTGGGAAAATAGTAATACATTCACCATTATTTAATTCTGCGTAAACACGTTCATAAACTTCTTCTTGATCAACGAGAGGTAAACATTTATAAGCTGAACCTTCAGCAGAGGTTAATACCTTGAGTGCTTTTTCTTCACGTACTTCAGATTTTAATTCAATTTCGGTATCTGAGATGACTTTGACAACTGGTAATTTACCAGCGTTGCCAGGTAACACGACGGAGTAACCTGGTTTGAATTGTGTCATAAATTGTGTATCGATGCCAACCAGACGTAATGGATCAGTTTTTGGGTTCAATAATGTAACTCGCCCTTTGCCTTTTGTTGCTAAATCTTGGGGTCGAATGACGGGTACTAAAAGGGAAAAAAAGGTAAAATACGTATACATTTGTTGATACATCTATTACTAATTTCTTATTCTTCTTTAGAAACACCATATCTTATATATACGTATTACTCACTTGCATGAATCACTCTTGCTAAAAAGCCAATAGCTTTTTGCTTCATAGATTTTGCTGCTATTAGAAAAGAAACGCGTCGACCACATTCTCGCATAACAATTAAAGGATCGACAAACTACACAAATACAGAACATAGAATTTAGCACAACAATTATTTTTTTTCTAGTAGCGTCCTTTTCCATTTTCCTTTCTTTTCCAGCGATTTCGTTAATGAGAATAATGAAATTATAAACTTATATAAATCAATATATAAATCAATAATTGTAGGCATAATGAACGTACTTGATTCGCATGGGGCGCGGCAACGAAAATAACCGGTCCAGTACGTGGAATTTTATGTGCTCCACGAGGTCGAATTTCTCGAAAAAAAACTTCGAGCATAATGTTGAAGATCCATAAGGCCGTATCGTAGCCTAAATCAAGCCATTTCTGTTGCGAACGCGACATTTGTTGATTTGGAAGAGTTCTCCTCAACTGTCAAAGTTCTTTCAATGTTTCTAACGAAATAAAAAAAAAAGTTGGGGTAAGTAAAAAAAAAATTGTTTCACAACAACACACACGTTTTATTTTAGCGGAGATGCTCAAATGAATTTTATTCCATTTTATGCTGTTCATCGCATTATATCAATCATGTCATGAGATACAATAAAAATGCCAAATTGTGGGGCATTCACAGGGCGAAAATATTTTAAAGGTATTATATAATCTAAAGTTATAAAAGACAAAAATAGTAATGTTACTTGTTATTAATATATACAAGTTTATGCCAGCACAATTTTGTACTGGTTTTAAAATCACTCATTTTAATAATAGCATGCCTAAATATCGTTATAGAATGTATGCATATATATATTAGTAGTGGCGATAAGTACAACATAGGAAATACGTAAAGTTATAGTGTGTGAGCTTTACTATGATATTAATCAAATTAGGTAAACCTAAGATATGATGCTATAACTATATATGGCTGTATCTGTAATAATTTATATTGTGATATGATGATAAATCCAGGATATCTTCTAGTACGTATAATGTTATATATAATTTTCAAGGAGCAAGAAAAATAGCTACTAATCAACTTGAAGAACAAGTTATATATTTCTGCTTGCCAGTTGTACATACACAACTTGATAGAAAAAAAAGATTATCTATAGTATCAAATTATTCTAAAAATGTACTGAGGAGGTATTATTTATAAACCATAGCTGAAAACTTTATATTTTCCCTGCAAATGTAATATTCCTGAATTTAAGAACTCCCACAACCTAAATTTCTATTTTATTTCATATAATTCATTATCCGAATACCATTACATATAATATATTATTTCTTCTTTATTTGTACCTTTATACAAAGTATTTTAATCATACTTTGAATGCTTTAATGGTAAAGCATAGTAGTATGGTATAATATTTTTTTTTTAAAAAAAGGTAAAAGTGGCGGATATTGGTAATGGCGAACAAAAAAAAATTGTTGTATGATCACGACGACAGTTTAAATATCTCAATAAGATACAAAGTGCTCAATTTGTGATTCTGTTAGACAACACATATAATTCCGAAATTGGAACCACTCCAGCATCATTGTCTGTTATATGATGCTAGTTAAAGTGAAAGAAAGCAGAAACTGTAAAGAAGAATGTAGTTGTATAGGATTACGCTAACATGCGTCCAAAGTGCGTCCTAACAGTTCATATAAAGAGGTATTGAGTAAAAAAAATGAAGCTGGACAGAAGGAAGAAAAGATTAAACATAATAAAGGGTCGTGTGGGGAGCAAAGGTCAGCAGGAAGATGAATAAGTCAGGGATGAATAAATAAATAATTTTTGTTCGAGGGATAATAGAATGGTGTAACAGGGCATGACCGATCATTGTAGACCTACAATCGGGTTCTATAGGTCAGTTTGATGAGGAAGCGTAGTAGTTAATGGATTGGTAGAAAGAAAGAGGGCTTGAGAATACGCATGAATAAAAAGGATTATGGCTTCCTGGACTCCAGGAAACCGTTTATTTATATACGTCGAAATATCAGGAGCTAATTAACATCTATAACTAATATATATATAATATCAATGATCAACATTTCTACGTAGAATATCTATTATCATATTTCTATATCCAACCATATGCTCAACTGTGGTGTTGTCTATTTTTAGTACTTATTTCGCAGATAAACATGTCGATCAACAAACCTCGTAGTTAATTATACGTATCGTGGTAATGTTATTACATTATTGCACACATATAGTTTATTAGATAATGTAATAACATCACCAGTTTTGATGTTCATTTAGTAGCAATACCACCACAAGGACCATTACTGGTTTTACACCAAGACCTACTAGTAACATACGTTTTAACAACCATAGTAATAATCAGCAACAAGAATATATCCCAACACAATTATTATCTACTGTAATGAACAACACTTCTTTAGCGGCTGATATAAATGCAAACAGCATACGTATCATCCAATAATACAACTGTTCTGCCACGCTCTCAGATATTAAGTCGGCTGCAACCAATTTGTCTATCTCGTATAGCATCAACAAATGTAAATCAACAGAAACTAGACATTGTTATATCTGTGATAGTAGTGAATACCCGGGTCGTCGAAATGCACGCTCATGTAAAAGTGCACCGGAAACGTCGATCCATTGTCATAACTTGAATCCTTGATTATAAGAATCATATTCTAACTTTCTTATCTGAATAACTCAGTACCACACGTAAATTTAACTCCATTGGTTTTCAAGGACCCCCATTTGCGCAGCATCTTAATACTCTTGTAATTATTGATAAAGACCATCTCCTTTTTCAGATTCAAATAACTTTGGACATGTTATATATCTTGTGTACGGTTTTCGCTTTCTACAGGCATGGTTATAACTATTTGTTTTTCATTTTTCTTTGAACGGTGTTAGAGTTATCCAGCTTTTTACCCTGTTGATGATGTTATTAATCCTCTTTTAATCACTTCCTTTACATTATATTTTACCATTTCTATCTGTACTTTTATAATAGGAGTGGCATTTATATAAAAAAACCAATGTACGTAAATATTTATTGTTGATTTATACACGTAATAAAAAAATAATATATCAAGTATTATATTATCAAAAAAAAATAATAAATATAAAATATTATACGTATTATAAAAAAAAATAATATATAAAATATATTATCTTTAAATAATAATATTATCCACCTCTTGGAGATGGTTTTTGAGGTTGTTTAACCACAGGTATCATAGGTTTGGTCGTTGCAGGTCTACATTGGCAAGGGCGACTTCTGCACTTGGAACACGGAGGAGGAGGAGGATTTTGGGGAGGATTTTGAGGCATGATATTTAGAAGTTTTCTTTAGGCTACATATTTATTGGTATATAAACTGTTAATAAAGAGATGAATAGGTTATACTATGTAAAATAAGTAGTAAAAAGACTTACTATTTTCGTAGATAGATGAAAAGTAAAGTAAAGAAAAGAAGAGGTAGTAACAAGTCCAAAGTTACCAGCTTAAATAATGCAACGATGTTACACGTATGAGAAGTTGGGCTTGGTTTTTTAATAACAAGGAATAAGCCTTTGTCATGCCACTTGAGCTTTGGTTTTTTAATCAAGTTTTGCATGATTTTCAGCGCCACCACATCACTTTTGTTTGTTGAGGCAATTGAAATCCCGCGAGATAAGAATTATAACCTGTGGATAATAAAAAATACGTAGTGGAATAAGGGTGTTGCAACTTAAAAAATTCAATATTACTGTATTTATGTTTAGGAGAACTTGTAGTTTCTAACTGAAATCAGTTAATTATTCATAGTAATATATACTATAGAAATAAAAAGGCAGTATTTAGGCTTGATATAAATTTTGAGTTTAGTAAGAAAAATTATCACAAGAGGGATATTTAGACTTTTTATGGCTTCTTGGTACTGTACGTGTTCACCGGATACAATTGGACAAATCCCTTTCTACGTAAGATAATGTATTCAGATCTGCCATTTTCATTTCTTTTACCACTTTTAGAAAAAATATAAATTGAATCTAAAATAGTACTGTTTCATCTATATTTTACAGAAAAAAAACAGTCTTGTTTCACATCAACAAGTGATCATGGCGTGATTTTAACTGTTTAACAAATAGTTAAGGTTGTGATATAATAAAAAAAAGTGTATTTTCTCAATGGTAAACTCGTACTTCTTTTTAAAAAGATCGTATATCATATAAATGACTTTCATAAATAAAAAAACGTGTAAGGAGGAGGAGAGGCGGGAGAGAGAGATGAGTGATAAGGGTAATATTTAGAATAGATAGTGAGAGAAAGTGTGTGTATAAAAGTTAATCTATAATTTTTTCAAGATCTACCATTCGTCATCACTTTCATGTTGTTGCTGTGGTTGTTGTTGACGTCTAGCACGAATCTATTTATTATGTAAAAAATAAACAAATTAATATTCCTTTTCTTTAGAACTAGTGAGAATAAAATGAAAAATACTTACAGCATCTGCTAATGAAGCAGCAGCATTAGAAGGTGGTGAAGTCGAAGTAGGTCGAGGAGGCGCACGAGGAGCAGGTGAAGGTGTAGTGCCAGGTCTTGCTGGAACTACAGGTTTACCCATCGTACTTGGTTTAGCGGGAATAACAGGTTTAGGTCCAGGCGCAGGTGGCGCTCTTCGCGCAGCAGGAACAGGTGTCGCGCCAGGAACAGGACGTGGTGCTGGTGTGGGAACATTACCAGAAGCTTGAGCTGCTTTTCGGGCTTCTAATTGTGCTTTCCATGGTGGTACACCATTGGAAGAAGATGCAGCTACACCAGGCATGACTGGAATAGGTTGTGTTGTTGTGGTTGAAGGAGGTGACATATTAGATGATCTAGGTGATGAAATACTATTACTAGCTGGTGGTGGAGGCGGAGCTGCTCTACGATCAGGTGGTGGTGGAGGTGCAGGTGTAGGTTTAGGTGCAAAATATTCTTCAAGATAATTACTTGGTGCCCATCCTTCTTTACTATCTTTACGAGCTAACCACCAGCCATTTCATCTTTTTCAAATGCAATTCCATCATCTTCTTGTAACTGAACGGATAAATAGCCTTAAATTATGGATCAGCAGGTGCAGCTGGTGGCGGTGATAGAGGAACTAAACTTGTATTATTTTGAATAGGTAGTAGAGGTCGATTAGCAGAAATATTGACGGTACCGACAGTAGAAGGAGTAGTAGTAATAAAAGGAGTAGGTTTAGGTGGAGAAGAATGCCGTGATCGATAAACACCAAAATAGCGCCCACATTCGCCAATACAATTCAGTACCTGTGAAAGAAAAAATGGCCATAGTCGTGTTTAGCCCTTCAAAATGCTGTGAAAAAACAACAGTTTACCATCTTTCACTATATATGTAATTAATAAATGTCTATTAATAGTTTTTTTTTCACCTATTGCCAGAAAGCTCTATTTTGATCTTATTTAATAACTTTTTTTAATTACTTATTAAAAATGGTCTATATGCATGGAATCCAAAATTACGAATCTAATTACATTCCTGATAAATTCTTGACTTGTCACTTGTCTCGCTGAACGGACAGAAGTTGCTGACACAGCTGTTCTACGTCTGTATAATGAAATAACAAGGAATCACTCAGTTCAGCTACTTTTGGAAAATTAAACAGTAAGTTTTAGATTTTCAGATGGGTTGAAATTTTTACTAGCATAAAATATTCAATTGAGGTACTATGATTAAATTGGATTTTTATATTTTTATGTATTCATAATTTTTCTATTTGAAATCGACTATTTGGTCAGAAAATCCAGTTTAGATAGGTCATGCTTCATGTGGAAAGAGCAAGCATAAATACAATAGACGAAGCGCATCCCGTATTACTAATACTAAGTAGTAAATATCATATAAATAGGAAAGAAGAACGGAGTTGGGCGATAGCAGAACGCAAAAAAAAAGGATGTTGACATCAATTTAATACAGAATGCAAATTAACATATTGAATGTAAGCTTCTAGAAATCTCTTTTAAATGTCATAATCTTCGTTTTTTGGGTCATGGTAGACTCTGGACCAAACGTTTGACTCTTAAACAATATTTCTATTGCATTATAATATGGAATATTGCTGTAATCTTATTGAATGAATCGAGATTAAGCCTCAGGTACGAGAACACTTTGTATGAAGAGAGATAACAGCATAATCTTCAAATATGATTTTTTTTTGTGAGAATGAAAAATGTTGCAAAATTCTGAAAAAAATGCTGGGCCAACGGCTCCCGTATTACGTAGCAAGCCTCTGTTAGTATATATAACACCTATTGTTAGTACGTATAGATATGTAGAATATTTCCATTACATAATTATTTAAAATATTATTACTAACACTGGAACCGAGTTAGACCTTTAAAAAATAAAAAAATTGGATATGGCCCTTTTACTTAGGAAGTAATTACTATTTTTTTTGACCAACTTGATATATTTAAATTAATATATACAATCAACCCCCCAGGGTTTTGCACACCTGAGATTTCATGATTTTTTGTTGCAGGACCGAAGAACTTGCAACAAACGAGACTTCGTTGTAAATATTTGACTTTTTCCATTTTCGGACAAATAAAGTCATCTCGTCTTGATATCACGACTCTTGTGTTTTTAGTGTAATGTAAATATTATACTTTTATGCCGTGAGATTGCCTGAATATATGAGAAGCTTTGTATCAAAAAGATTTGATATATTGGGAGAAAAAAAAAATAGTCATTACGGGTGGTGTAACATAATAATAATAAAAACAGTGGGAATTTACAATATCGCGAAAAGATTGGGTGTGAGGGAGGGATAAAAAAAAGCTTATGGTTGGTGATTTATATATAATGAAGCCGTGATGATTTCCTATTGTAATATAGCACTATATAACACATTCATTAACCAACTGCATTAATTGGTTCATATTCTTGGAAGTATACGTATGACGTAAAAGTTGAAATAAAAGCATTTGTTTTATAATCATTACTTATCATAATACAGCTTCTGTTTGCTCCATGATAATGATAAGAGTGATTATTTTATTGTTTGACTATGATACTCCAATTCAATTAAGTAACAACAATAAAAAAAGTAAATTTTATTATGTGAAGCTAATTAAAAATACTTCTAACTGAAAGATTTAACTTGGCGTTTTCTGTTACCATATTGCTGCTATGACTACTACGTAGCAGTTACCATGTTACCATGTTAACATTCTTTATATTATTATTAGCGTTAAGCTTATTGAGATTTCAATTGTTCCAATAGATTAGAAACTAGTGTATTCATCTCGTATCAAATTGCATATTTTTTTTTTTTGTTATCTGGGGATGATTCGATCAAAAATGAAAGAAGAAAAATGAAAATGAGAATGAAACAATCCTTTTTCTATAATCCTGAGGCCCTTTACCATATCATTAATAATGTTAATTGTATCCAATAATTTAATTTCAATACAAAAAAAAAACCAATAAGCAACCGTCATAGAACAATCGATCGTACATATTCATTCATACTCTGCTATTTTTACATATCAAAATCCCTTACAAGTGCCCCATTTTTTGTAATAATAACAAAAGTAAGAATGAAAAAGTTAATTTCTTTAAAAGATGTTGGTTGTATTAATTTATACTAGTCATTACAAAGATGAAAAAAAAAACAGATTGATGTATGGATGGTTGTATTATTGCATACAAAAAAAGGAGAATAATGAATACTTGGAATTAAACAGATAATAATAATTTTACATTACTTTTCGATGTTGAATGGATGATGAGGTATTAGTTGTATCATGATAATTGGCAGAAGACCAAGTTTGATTTGTTGTAGTTGTAGTATTAGTAATTGGAGGAGGATGTACAGTAGATGATGAAGTCATTGGATTATAGATTGATGAAGAATCGTATGTTGATGATGATGATGTAGAAGTAGGTGGAACATAAGGTGTTGTTGGTAAAACATTATTATTTTTTCGTTCAAAAATACTAAACATGGATCTTAAAAGTCCTTTTTTTTTATGTGATGGAATAGCATCCATAGATGTTGTATTACCATTGCCTGTTTCTATAGATAATAATAATAATAGTGTGTTTAGTAATTATAGATACCATAAAATTAAATTATAAAATATTCTTTATACCTCCTCCTCCTGTCATTGTTGGTAATGCATTATCATTAGCACTAAGACTAATAAAATAAGTGAATGGAATTAACCACACACAAATACCAAAAAATGCGGCAATATCGATGAAAGGTCTATAATGGGTTGTAAAGAATTTAAACCATAAAAAGTGATCTGCAAATACTAGAACTATAATAATAATAATAATAATAATAATAATAATAAATCAATATATAATGAAAAGTTATGAAGTTAAATAAATAACTTACCACAACTCGCAAGAAAAGGTGGACTCGTAAGACTGATAAACGGAAATGTTTTTAAGTTCAAAGTATATATACCATGACAAAGGATGGAGAATGCTAATAATAAAAATGGTAATCGATCCACAATCCATAATAACACGTGAATAACAATTACTGTCTATTTTTTTTAAAAAAAAGTGATTTATAGTTAGATAATATTAAAAAAAAGAGTCTATGCTTTAATATATACTTACCACCGTCATTCCTTTAATGACTTTGCGTGTATATACTGTATATTCTTCAACCTAAATAGCCCCAATGCAAATCCCATTAGTTTTTATATTTCATTAAAAAAAAGGGGGGTTCTTTCTTATTGATATATTTCATACCAGTTCTGCCAAATAATAAAGACCACACGCTAATAATAATAATTAGTTATTTTTTTTTATCATCGATGAAAAAAAAAAGTATTTAATTAAAGTAATTCTTTACCTAAACTAAGTACCACGAAACAAAATGCTAATACTGTTGCAGCATATGCAATAAGATGAAGAAAACTCATTTCTTTAGTTTTCGAATGGTTATAGTTAAAAAATTAGAAAGATGGAAAAAAAAAGAGTGGGTTTGCCTGGAACTATTTAAAGCAATAAAGTGTATCAGTTATTTTTTTTTTAAAAAGCAGCAAGAAACTAGAACCTTTTTATTTTTAGTACGAGCCTTTCTTTTTTGGAATGAACCATACTTCTATTCGTACAAGTGGAACTGTTTTATCTGCTCTTTTGTATCAATGTACAAACTCTGAAACTGACATTGTAAATTTCTAATTTCCTTTTTAAATGTAGTATATATTTATAAAGGGAAAAAAAGGTGTATAAGAATATTACATATATATATATATATTAATAACATGAGGATTTGGATTAGGAAGGATTCCTGATGGGAATCACAGCAACTCGAACTATAGGTGCCATTGACGATATATCAGACCAATCAAGTGATACTACCGAGCAATTAACAAGTAAAATATATAAAAATATTTTTTTATGAGTTATTATCATTTATTAAACTTTGTATACATATACATATATATATATATATATATTTAGTTATTGAAGGTCATTGTGCTTGTAGGTCAAGGTTTTATAATGCGCAAGGTCAAATTGACGTTGAAAATTTATACAACCAATTAGGGGATAAAAAAAAGAATGTGATAGGATATTTTCGATTTCGTCGACAATCCATGTTAACATTATCTGTTCGAGAAGAATCATTATTATCCAATCTTCATGCTGTATTACCTCAATTTCGTGGTATGGCTATATTAACAGCTTCATTGGTGGAAGAAAATGATGTTTCAACACATGCTCATGATATCGCTTTTTGGGATACTGAAAGGTTGGTTCATTTGTTAGTCAAAGGTGCATTTTTTATTTATCTATTAATAATAATAATTATTAGACATGAAAAGATACCAATAAATATAGTGAATATGACTGAAAGTACACTTGCTTATCAACAATTTGTACCTTCTTCTACGTAAGTTACAAGATTAAAAAATAAGATTAATTTTAATAAGAGTTGCTGATTATTTGTATTGATTTTTAGATTAACAAATCCAGAATTGTTAAATGGTATAAATACACAAAACATCATTAGTCAATATGATAGTGTATATCACAAAGCAATGGAGGCTTTTAATGTAAGAAAATGACAAAAATTAGAAGAGAATTAAAAGAGATTTAACCATGGATTTTTTTTTTCGCTTCTTTTCTAGAATGTAACACAAACAGTCATCAAAAAAGAACAAGAATTACAATTATTAATGAATGAATTAGAAAAAGTGAATAGTAATAGTAATAGTGTTAGAACTCATTCACCAGCTATATCACACTAAATAAAATTTATATATATACCAAAAGTTAATCCACTTCATATCTTCGAGTTACTTATCCTATATCCCATTTCCCATTTGAGTTATGTAACTCTAAAAATCATCCTCTTTTTTTTTAATAGCTTACATCTGTTACTATTGCTGTTATTTAATATTTTATTTGAAGTATATTAGAATCCAAGAACATGATAATATAAGGTGACAAAAGAAACCCAAAGAGATATATATATATATATAAAAAGGTGGAGAGGACAAGGGGGGATAATTGAATTAATTATGTAACAAAACATATTCTCGTGTACTTTCACCAAATTTTAATACATCTTTCATTCGTAATTCAACAAACCGTGTACTTGGAATCTGATCACCATTTAAAAAAGTGCCATTTGTAGATCCCAAATCAATAATAAAAGGTTTTACTACTTTTGTTTTATTCGATGGATCATTTTCTGTGTCTGGAACCAATCGATATTGTAATACAGCATGTTGCTTTGAACATGATGGATGATCAATAGGAATATCGGCCACAATACGATCACGACCCAATAAAAAGGAACTTTGTCGATGAATATGTAATAAATCAATTTGTTGATCACCCTTGAATACATAAAGACGCCATTTATCTTTAGGTTTAGCAGCTTCAGCAGGTTCGTTGTATTTTAATTCTACACCTTTGACTGTATTGGTTTCTGCAGCTAATTTTCCAGATAATCCAAAATTGGGTTCTTCAGCGGGAGGGGGTGGAGAAGAAGGTGATTTGGAACGACGATCATCTCGCGATCCTGATGAACCACCCCATTCATATCGTCGATTACCTCCTTGATTATTATTATTATTATATCTTCCTCTACTACCACCACCTCTTCCTCTTCCTCTTCCTCTTTCATCTTGCGATCTTCTTGGCGGTGAACGCGAATGGCGTCGTCTATATTGTTGTGAAGGAGAACGTGATCGTTGGCGATGACGTGAAGGTGGTGGAGAACGTGAATAACGTCTTGATCGTGAATGAGAAGGTGGGGGTGAACGTGACCGATGTCGTGAAGATGACCTTGATTGTTTTCTATCAGAAGGCATTATTATTATTTGATAAAAGTAAAAGTTTAAAGCGGAAAAAGTAAATAAAAAGCGGCTCTTTTTTTTTTGCTTTAAAAAAAGATTCAAAAGAAAAAAAAGAGAGCAACGCATTTTTTTTTTCTCTCTCTTTTTTTTTTAATAATAATAATGAGTGAAGCAAAGACAGTCATTTTGGAAACCTCTATGGGTGTGATTCATATTGAACTTTATACGAAACATGCACCAAAGTATGTATTAAAAAGAATGGGTTGAAGAATAAATAATAAAACACGAGTTAATGAATCATATTAAAAATATATAACTCATATTAATGTTTTTTTTTTTTTAAAAAAAAAATAGAACCTGTAAGAACTTTTATGAACTTGTAAGTAAAAGTATATATATATATATAAATGGACTTTTTTCTTTTCTTGTAATTTTATGTATAAAAGAAAAAAAAAGGAAAAGGACTCATTGTGAATGTCATATTTTATGAAATAGGCTAGACGTGGTTACTATGATGGTGTCAGTGTAAGTATAATTATTCAATATGTTGCTATGATACTGAATTTTAGTATACTCATTTATTATTAAAATCTGATTCATTTATAGTTCCATCGTATCATTGAGGTAAAAAAAAAAGCTTGATCTAGTATTTGACTCTATATCATTGCATATATAACAGAAATTAATCAATTATATATATATATTTAAAAAAAAAACAAATAGAACTTTATGATTCAAGGTAAGAAAAAGAAAAGAGAGAAGAGGAACAGGATTAGGGATAATTGAATTTTTAATACATATATATAATAAATCAAGGTGGCGATCCTACTGGTACGGGTCGAGGTGGATCATCCGTTTATGGTGATAAATTTGAAGATGAAATCAATCGTGAATTGAAGCATACAGGTGCTGGCATCTTAAGTATGGCTAATTCAGGTCCAAATACAAATGGTTCACAATTCTTTATTACTTTGGCACCTACTCCATGGCTTGATGGTAAAGTATAATTTTAAAGAAGTAAACCTTTAATATAATATATGGATGTTAATTATTATTATTAGGAAAACATACTATTTTTGGTCGAGTAAGTGATGGTATGAATATTGTTAAGAAAATGGGATTGGTAGCAACAGATGCAACAGATCGGTAAGTTAATGATTTATTTAAACTTTTTAAACAATAAAAGAGACCTTTAATAAATGACATAAATATATATATTTAACTTAGACCCAAGGATTCTGTTCGTATCATGAAGGCTCATGCAGCATAAAAAAATAGCGTGTATATGCATGAATAAAAAAAAAAGACTATAAAATGTTAATTATGTTGTTTCCCATGGTTTTTTCAGTATTCATTTCTTTCTCCTTATTGGAGAATGAATGATTGTTTCCCAAAAAAAAAAAAAAAATAATAATTTTGGGGTTGTAGTTGAATTATTGGTCTCTTTTTTTTTCGGGCCAATTTTAAAGAAAGTGTATAATAAAGAGAGACTTTTTTTTTGTGATGCCAAAAGAGATTAAATCTTTAGTTGCCATTTCTCAAGATATATTATCACGCCATCTCGAAGGTAATTTTCCCTTTTTTCCCTTTATTTCTGAAATAAATATTGAATCATTACAATAAATAATCTTATTCTATAATAAAATAAGGACTTGACGATGTTGGAAGTACACCTTATTCACTATTGAAACCAGCGTTACGCAAAGCAACTCCCAAACAATTATTTCGCATAGAAAAAGCAAATCCTGTAAAAATATCGTTTTTTATTTATTTTCTTATAAAAAGGATAATAATAGACAAGAAAATTAATCATGTTTCTTCTTTTGTTTCTTGATAGCACTTGCGACAAGAATGTAATGGTAATATAAATATAAAAAGATATATAAATCAGCGTTTACTTATATATTATTTCTAAATAGAATTATGGTTAAATCATTGTTTATCTTATGTGGATATTCGTGAAGCATATCATCAAGGAGAACATCAAGATCCAACGAAATGGCGAAGAACATATATGGTAATAATAAGAATGTTTATTAAGATATATGTATATATAGATTCATTGATAGTATGTGATTTGATAGCAACGGTTTAAAGAAACGGAACGAAAACGAGAACTGATTAGTGCTAAAGTTAAAAAACAATATACAAAAATACAAAATGAAAAAGCAGCCAAATCAATTAAAGTTTTAAGTGGTTATGTACCAACACAAGGTCGTAGTAGTACTTCATATGATAATGCTAGTAAGTTGAATATTATAAATAGGACAAGACGATAGAAAAGAATGATTGATGAATGAGTATACATCTAGAACGCAATCAAACAAGTAAATTATTTCAAGAAACGCGTCGTGCTGCTAATCGAAGGTATTTTATTCAAATGATTTAATTATATAATGTTATATAATATTAATACATTTTTTATTTTTAGTCATGCTATGTATCGACCCACACAACAACGTTCCTCCTCCTCTATTTTTGTACCTAATAAATCACATCGTTCTTTGCCTTTATCAACACATACGATTGTACCAGTATCAAAACCAACATCTAAATTATCAAAAGCTTATAATAATTTGAAACAACAACATCTTTTACCTCCACACCATTTTGTTTCTCCACCACTTATACCACCACCTTCTCATCCTACTGAACTACCAGGAAGACAGGTTGAAAAGAAGCACGATAATACTAGTCAAATTTATATGAAAAAACCTACATCTATTGCCACTACTCTACCGACAACAACGACAACAACACCAGTAAGTTAAATATATTATAATATTCATCCTTTATTTATTTATTGAACAATTCATTTATTTAGGTCAAAACGAAACGAAGACGATTAGAATCACCTATTTCAACAAAGGAAACTCAATCTAGAAAACCAGCAGCACTTGTAAATTATGATATATTTAAACAGGTAAAAGTCAGAGAAAAAGAGGAGAGGAATCTGTTTTATATATTTATTTATTTATATGATATAATAATAATGTGTTATATTATATAGTTGTCATAATAATAATAAAAAAAAACTCCAATTGTAGATATTATATATAAAAAAGTGATATTATTATTTTTTTTGGATCATTTTATAAAGATAAGAAAAAGAAAGTGATATAAACTATGTACTAAAGGAAGGGGGTGGCAAGGGGGATGAACAGTTATAAAAGAAAAAAGAAAGTATGATAGAGAAGAGAAGTAGTTCAAATTTTCTTTCCCATTTTAGTTTTACTAATCAATGATTTGTGAATATGAGGTAAAACACCACCACCTGCAATAGTTGCTCTAATCAAAGTATCCAGTTCTTCGTCACCACGAATAGCTAATTGTAAGTGTCGAGGAGTAATACGTTTCACTTTTAAATCTTTTGTTGCGTTACCAGCTAATTCAAGTACTTCTGCAGTTAAATATTCAAGAATAGCTGCTGTATAAACTGCTGCTTTGGCTCCTACACGTGCGTTATTTCGACTTTTTTCTTTAAGATAACGATGAATACGACCTACAGGAAACTATTATTATTATTTTTTTAAAATTTGGAATTTTAAATCTTTAGTTCAAGAGAAAGAGATTGTTGTTATTGTTATTATTATTTTTATTATTGTAATAATATATATATATATATATACCTGAAGACCAGATCGTGCCGATTGAGACAAAATAGGTGCTCTATCCTTTTTTTCTGTTTGTTGTGTTGTTGATTCGGGTGCTCGGTCAGCCTAGCATTTTATTTTTTTGAAAAAGTGATTAGTTTATATATAATCCAATTATTTTTTTTTTCTCTTTTCTTTTACCATTTGAAGAAGTTAAAAAGCGCGTATTAAAGATTTTTGTTGTGCGCGCAGTCTCTTTTTGCTTTACAATCAATGGTTTTTTGAAAAAAAAGTTACTTTGTTAAACTCCGACATTTTTTCTCTGGAAGCAGAGAGAAAAAAAAAATCCCAATTTACATGAAAAAGAGGTCAATTATTCTAAAATAGGGTTCATCTCAAGCAAAAAAATTATATTCTTTTCATTGGATAAAAACACTAACAGCAACAACGATTTATAAACTACTAAGACGGGATAAAAATAAAAAAAAGTTCGGGTGCGTCGATCCCTCTTTATTTTAACACCTTTTTTTGTTTCACCGTCATAATTATTTTTATAACACCATATAAGAACATAAGGGAACGAAACATATTAACTTTTTAAGGAAGTTAGCAAGCCTTGCCTGTTAAAAAAAATGGGGGACTCGTGCTCCCCTTATACATAATATATTCGGTATTTTAAATTTTTATAAATGGAATAAACTTGCTGGAAAATCATAAAGTCAAAAAATTGTTTCTACTTTCTTCTTTTTATTTATTATCTATTAAACCATGGCGAAGGTGAATATATATATATATATATATATACATTGGGAGGAGGGAGGAAAAGAACTAATGAAATATATATTTATATGTAAATTAATACAATTGTATCTTCCTTTTTTTTTCTAGAAAGGGTTTGGTAAAAAGGGAGAGAAAAAGCTCATCAAGGCCAGTCGTCCTGCAAGAGCTGATTGGAAAGAAGGTGTTAAAAAGAAACAAGTCGGTGTATCTGACATGACTCTTTTAACAAAAATTACCAATGAAGCAATTAATGAAAACTTGGAAAAACGTTGGAAAAATGGTGAAATTTATGCAAGTTTTCAAATTAATAAGGGAACGGGAGAGGGGGAATTTCATCTTTTTGACAGTAAAAGGAAGAAAAAAAAAGCTCATCTTGAATTCTTTTTATTTATAAATGTATTTAGACTTATATTGGTCATGTACTTATTAGTGTTAATCCTTTTAAAGACCTTGGGATTTATACTGACCAAGTACTTGGTAGTTATCGTGGAAAGAATTTACTCGAGGTGAATAATAAAGACAAAAGAAAGAGAGAGATTGTGTTTCAAGTTGGGGTGAAAAACTAAATATTTATTTATTTATCTATTAGATGCCTCCACATGTTTATGCCATTGCTGAAGCTGCTTATCATCATATGAGTAGTTATAAAGAAAATCAATGTGTTATCATTAGTGGTGAATCGGGTGCTGGTAAAACAGAAGCTGCTAAACGAATTATGCAATATATTGCAGCTGTTTCTAGTGGTGATCAAAGTTCATCTATTCAAGAAATTAAAGATATGGTTTTAGCAACCAATCCTTTATTAGAAAGTTTTGGTTGTGCTAAAACATTAAGAAATAATAATTCTAGTCGCCATGTAAGTTTTATTGATCTATTCCAACCACAAACGAACCATTTGAATTAATTTAAAAATATAGGGTAAATATCTTGAAATTCAATTCAATGCTCAAGGTGCACCTGTGGGTGCTGTTATTACAAATTATTTATTGGAAAAGGTATTTGTTGGAGACAAGGGGGCTGAAGAAGAAGAGGAATCTTTTATTAATAATCACTTCAATGTTTATAGAATCGTGTTGTTGGTCAAATTGAAAATGAGAGAAACTTTCATGTATTTTATCAACTTACTAAAGCTGCACCACCTGAATATCAAGGTAAATTATAATAAATACTTCTTAATGATTAATTAACTCATCATTACTTTTATATCTATATAAATAAACTTAATAGAGGCTTATGGTTTACAAGGTCCTGAAAGCTTTTTGTATACTAGTCGTAGTGGATGTTTGGATGTAGAAGGAATGGATGATGTTCAAGAATATAATGAAACAGTTGTAAGTATAATTATAAAAAAAAGTGATGTTTAAAAGTATACAAAAGTATCTATCTTTAATATCGAAAAAAAAAACCATGGGGAATATATAGAAAGCAATGGATATTGTTGGACTTGAAAAACATGAACAAGATGAAATCTTTAAAATGTTGGCCGTTGTGTTATGGCTGGGTAACCTTTTATTTGTTGAAAATGATGATGGAAATGCTGCAATTTCTGATCCAGATGGTAAGACAAAAAAGAAAAGAAAAGCAATATTAAAAAACGAGGGAGAGTATTAAACATAACATGATTATATTTAGTTGCCAATTTTATTGCCTACTTGATGGAAGTGGATGGTGAATCTTTATCCAAAGCATTGACAAATCGTGTAATGGAAACTCAACGTGGCGGAAGAAGAGGTATATATATAATAAGAAAAATAGGAAGCCCACGTGTTATACTTATCAATGTTATTATGGATTCCCTTATATAGGTAGTGTGTATGAAGTCCCTTTAAATGTTACTCAAGCCACTGCTGTCCGTGACGCACTTTCCAAAGCAATTTACGAACGATTATTCGAATGGATTGTTCAACGTGTCAACTTATCCTTAAAAACCCGTGGTGGTGATCAATATGTCATTGGTGTACTCGATATTTACGGTTTTGAAATTTTCGATGACAACAGCTTTGAACAATTGTGTATTAACTATGTCAATGAAAAACTACAACAAATCTTTATTGAATTGACATTAAAAGCTGAACAAGAAGAATATGTTCGAGAACAAATTCAATGGACACCTATTAAATTCTTTAATAACAAAATTGTATGTGATTTGATTGAAGAAAAACGACCTCCAGGAGTCTTTGCTGCTTTGAATGATGCTTGCGCTACTGCGCATGCCGATCCAAGCGCTGCTGATAATTCATTTGTGCAACGTTTGGGTTTCTTGTCCTCCAATGCTCACTTTGAATCGCGTGGATCTAAATTTTTAATCCGCCATTATGCTGGTGATGTGTTGTACAACGTAGAAGGCATGACGGATAAAAATAAAGACTCATTGTTAAAAGATTTGTTGAATCTAGCCGCAGCTTCCAGCAATGCATTTATTTCTCAAACCTTATTCCCTGAACGTATTGATCCTAATTCTAAAAAGAGACCTCCTACAGCGGGTGACAAGATTAAACAATCCTGTAATGCTCTTGTAACGAAATTAATGCAATGTCATCCAAGTTATATTCGTACTATTAAACCCAATGATAATCGAAGTTCAACGGAGTATAATATAAAACGTGTTCTTCATCAAGTTCAATATCTTGGTTTATGTGAAAATATTCGTGTCCGTCGTGCTGGTTTTGCATACAGAACTGTAATTATTAGATTTATTGAATCTTTACTATTTATTTATTTGTTCATACTCACCTTGTACTTTTTCTCTCTGGTTTTTTTTATAGACATTTGAGAAATTTGTTGAACGCTTTTATTTATTATGTCCATCCACTGGTTATGCAGGTGATTATATTTGGCAAGGAGATTCTGTGAGTGGTTCTTTGGAAATTTTAAAGCATAATAATATCCCCCAAGATGAATGGCAAATGGGTACTTCCAAGGTCTTTATTCGTCATCCAGAAACGGTAAGTATTTCTTTTTGATTATTTTCTGTTGGGAGGGGATTACACTACTAATAATTCTAATTTTTATCCCGAACAGATTTTTGCATTAGAAAACTTGCGTGATAAATATTGGCATAACATGGCAATCCGTATTCAACGTGCATGGCGTTCTTATGTACGTTACAAATGGGAATGTGCTCGAAAGATTCAACGTTTCTGGAGACAAAATAAATATAATATTGGTTATTTACAAGCACGAGAATATGGTCATGAACTTTTGGGTGGTCGTAAAGAACGTCGTAGATTTTCATTATTAAGTATGCGTAAATTTACTGGAGATTATCTTGATGTTAGAAATGGTACTGGATTAGCAACTATGATTCGTAATGCTTTAACACTTAAAGGTAAGTAATAAATTTATTTTGTTTGTTATTTAAATATAAATATAAATATATATATTTGAAATGATTTGATTCATTAAATATTCTTGTTTTTGTTGGTTATGTAAGGTGGTGAAGAAGTTGTCTTTAGTATGCGTGGTAGTACATTAGTACCTAGAGCAATGAGATCGAGTGTTCCCAGTCCACGTACACTCGTTTTGGTAAGAAATAATGGATTATATAATTTATTTTTATTAAAACAAATACTAATAACATTTAATTTCTATTGTATAGACAAATCAAAATCTTCATATACTTGTTACTACTAAGAATGGAAAAATGATTCAAATGACAGATGAGAAGATTATCTCATTAAATGTTATTAGTGGTGTTAGCACTTCGACACTTCGTGATGATTGGATTGTATTACATGTAGATAATTCTCCAGAAGGTGATACCATTCTTTCTTGTATTTTCAAGACAGAATTAATGGTACATATGGCACAACAGTCAGGAGGTCGTATTGGTATTCAAGCTACACCTCAAATTCAATATAAGAAAAAGGGTGGTAAATCGGTTACCATGAAATTTGTCAAGAATGAAAAGATTCCACGTGATGATGTTTATAAAAGTCATGTTGTCAATGTACCTTCAGGTGAACCAGCTAATAGTGGTAAGTTTATTGAATTATCATTCATAGAAAGATAATTTAGGATTCTTTTTTTCAGTTACTAATTATATACATATATATATATATATATATAGCGTCTATGCCACCATGTCCTACTAAACCTCGATTGACATCTACAAGTACAAGAAAACCAGCCGCTCGAAAGACACCAACAACACGTTCAGCACCTCGACCTAAACCTACTCCTGCTACTACTACTCCTTCTACTGCTGGTACTGCCAATATTTCTGCTAATCGACCTTTACCACCTATTCAAAATAATACACGTTCAGTTCCTCCGCCACCACCACCAGCTGCACCAGCTACACCTGCTCATCCACAATTTAAGGCTATTTATCCATTCCAATCACAAGAAGATGGTGAAATTGCATTTGAAAAAGATGATCTTTTAGAAATTGTTGAAAAAGATGAAAATGGTTGGTGGTTAGCTCGTAAAGATGGTAAAGAAGGATGGGTACCAAGTAATTATCTTGAAGAATATGTTGCACCTAAACCTACACCTGCACCTCCACCACCACCTGCTCGTAGAGCAGCTCCGCCTCCACCACCAGCTAGTAATAGTATTTCATCACCTAGATCATCTAATATGTCACCTCCTTCAACCACAACACAACCTATTCCAGTCATGCCTGGTGTAGCTGCATCTTCTTCCAATGGTGTACCACCATGGAAAGCACAATTAGAAGCCCGAAAAGCAGCTCAAGCTTCTGGTAATGTTCCCACACCAGCACCACGTCCTGTTCCTGGCGCGACACCTGTTCCTGCTGCGCGAAGAGCGCCACCTGCGCCTGGACCTAAACCTGTTATTCCCGCTAAACCAAGTACGATGGGTAAACCTGTAGTTCCAGCAAGACCTGGCACTACACCTTCACCTGCTCCTCGTGCGCCTCCTCGACCTACTTCGACTTCACCACCTTCTAATGCTGCTGCTTCACTAGCAGATGCTGTAAGTATTTTTCATTTTATTTTCACTAGTTCTAAAGAAAAGGAATATTAATTTGTTTATTTTTTACATAATAAATAGATTCGTGCTAGACGTCAACAACAACCACAGCAACAACATGAAAGTGATGACGAATGGTAGATCTTGAAAAAATTATAGATTAACTTTTATACACACACTTTCTCTCACTATCTATTCTAAATATTACCCTTATCACTCATCTCTCTCTCTCCCGCCTCTCCTCCTCCTTACACGTTTTTTTTTATTTATGAAAGTCATTTATATTATATACAATCTTTTTAAAAAGAAGTACGAGTTTACCATTGATAAAATACACTTTTTTTTTATTATATCACAACCTTAACTATTTGTTAAACAGTTAAAATCACACCATGATCACTTGTTAGTGTGAAACAAGACTATTTTTTTTTCTGTAAAATATCGATGAAACAATACTTTTTTTTTGTATGAATAGATGAAACAATACTATTTTAGATTCAATTTATATTTTTCATAAAAGTGGTAAAAGAAATGAAAATGACAGATCTGAATACATTATCTTAAAAAGGGAAATTGTCCAATTGTATCTGGTGAACACGTACAGTACCAAGAAGCCATAAAAAGTCTAAATATCCGTCTTGTGATAATTTTTCTTACTAAACTCAAAATTTATATCAAGCATAAATACTGTCCTTTTATTTCTATAGTCAATATTACTATGAATAATTAACTGATTTCAGTTAGAAACTACAAGTTCTCCTAAACATAAATACAGTAATATCGAATTTTTAAGTAGCAACACCCTTATTCCACTACGTATTTTTTATTATCCACAGGTTATAATTCTTATCTCGCGGGATTTCAATTGCCTCAACAAACAAAAGTGATGTGGTGGCGCTGAAAATCATGCAAAACTTGATTAAAAAACCAAAGCCCAAGTGGCATGACAAAGGCTCATTCCTTGTTATTAAAAAACCAAGCCCAACTTCTCATACGTGTAACATCGTTGCATTATTTAAGCTGGTAACTTTGGACGTTTTCCTATCTCTTCTTTTCTTTACTTTACTTTTCATCTATCTACGAAAATAGTAAGTCTTTTTACTACTTATTTTACATAGTATAACCTATTCATCTCTTTATTAATAGTTTATATATCAATAAATATGTAGCCTAAAGAAAACTTCTAAATATAATGCCTCAAAATCCTCCCCAAAATCCTCCTCCTCCGTGTTCCAAGTGCAGAAGTCGCCCTTGCCAATGTAGACCTGCAACGACCAAACCTATGATACCTGTGGTTAAACAACCTCAAAAACCATCTCCGAGAGGTGGATAATATTTTTATTTAAAGATAATATATTTTATATATTATTTTTTTTTATAATACGTATAATATTTTATATTTATTATTTTCTTTTGATAATATAATACTTGGTATATTATTTTTTTATTACGTGTATAAATCAACAATAAATATTCACGTACATTGGTTTTTTTATTATATAAATGTTACTCCTATTATAAAAGTACGGATAAAAATGGTAAAATATAATGTAAAGGAAGTGATTAGAAGAGGATCAATAACATCATCAACAGGGTAAAAAGCTGGATAACTCTAACACCGTTCAAAGAAAAATGAAAAAACAAATAATAATAAGGGTGTCTGTAGAAAGCGAAAACCGCAAGATATAACATGCCCAACGTTATCTAAATTGAAATGGGAGATGGTCTTTGTCAATGGCTACAAATGTATTGATATGTTGCGCAAGTGGGGGTCCGTGAGGACCAATGAAGTTAAATAACGTATGGTACTTAGACAAGAAAATTACGTAGAAAATGATATGAAGCGAATTTGTATGAGTTCATATCACGATTCCGAAATCGAAAGAAAATAAAAAAATGCAACGAAAAAGTTATGAAAAATTTACTAGAAAGAAGAATGGAAGTCTTGAACGATTTCGTTGATCTATTTGATGACCTTAAAGAAAGACAACAGAAGAAAGCGACATTGTACAAAGGTGTATCAACAATCCAAGACCACGAACTGTGCGAACGTTTTATACGTATGAACGTATGATAACATGAGATCAACACCTTTTAAGCAGGCCAAGATAGCAGCAAAAAAATATCTTTACACTGATCTCTTTGAAAAAGAGATCAGTGGCGCAGATGCTTATGTATCAAGTTCTTCAGATGACTCGTATGATAACATCAGTAACTACACATATGACTCATCAGATTCGGATAACCCGAAGATTAAGAAGAAGAACGAGGCAGAAGAAAAAGAAAACTTGTGAGAAAATTGACACCAAAGGACAAGAATTAAGAGGGAAAAGTTACATAAAGGACACCCGATCCAATTGACGTATTGAGAAAAGAAATTAGTAGCCTATCACTACGTAATAGTGAATGAAAGGCAAGTACGTACAAAACGGTCAAGACAGTTGAAAATGACCAAGTACAAAAACTTATTCGGACAAGTAAATTATTTCGCACTGATGATCAGTGGAAATGAAGAAGAATTGAAAGACGAGAATGAACCAAAAAAAATCTAAGGAAACATTAATAAATCAAGATAGGCTGAACACTCTGTGGTTGGCCAAATAACGAACCTAGTCACGGTATGAACTAACAACCAGAAGCTAAGCCCAATGAACAAGCAATAACAGATAGCTGTTTCAATTGTAAATGTGCCAGCCCATCATGCTGTAGAATGTAAAGGACACAGCGCGAAAACTGGATTATCACGCTGTTTTTAAAGTATGCATTGAGAAATGAGTTCAATTTCAGTGCCAACTTTTCTTTCAGTAACAAATTTAATACGAATAAAAAAGTGTTGCAACGATGGAAAAATTAAATAGTTGATGAAGAATAAGAAAACGAATATGGTGTTATATGTATCATCGAGTGGATGGGAACATGTCTTTTAGATGTAAGTTAGTCGGTTTTTCATCATTGATTAAATCACAATTCTGTACGTAGAAGTACAAAGATAGTTATAAATCCATTTATTTTTTTTAACTCATACGTATCAAAATAAAAGAAAGGATTATACATTATTTAGTCTTTTAGTACGTAACAGTTAAAATAAAAGATCATCATTAACCTCTTGAGGTAATCTGGAATTATAAAATCAGTGGTATTCTTTCTCTTGATAGATTATTCGTATGTTTAGTTCCATGCATCTACGCACAATTTATTTTTTTGTTTTTGTTTAATAACCATGCGATAGTGATATGATAGCATGTTGTAATGTGATCTTTAACAAAATAACAATTATTACACAATAGAATTTCTATAATAAAGTGAAGCGTAAATGATTGATCGATGACATATTTAGTCCTATTTTACGTATGTCATTTCTCATAATTTCCTTTCCCTCTTATCAATCTCCCCCATTTTTTAAACGAATATGTTGTATATATGCATACACACACGTGATAAGTATAATGAAGGTATGTATGATTAATACGTTATAGCCTTATAAATTGATACAAAAAAAATATCATTATAATGCCAAACCATTATAATAATAACAGTTTATAAACATTATTGGCTTTTATTACTATATTTATCCCAACTTCTTTTTACAATCTGGCATTCTTGGGGAAGTACTTCATAGCCTATTATTATCAGTAATATTATTTATAATTTATACAAGTTTGAGTTAGTATTTATATTCCATTTGTTGCTATTGTTCTTATTGGTATATTAGAGTAAGGAAAAAAATTTACCTGTCGTACACCTAAATCGCTCATAATTTCTTCAGATCCACCGAGAATAGCAGCGAATTTGTAAGTTCTTTGGAAAGATTCAATGGATCGACCCATACCAGTCTTAGTAATACCTCTACCACCAAAGATTTGACAAGCATCATCAGAAACATTATGAGCTACACGAGTAGCTTGATATTTAAGCAAAGCAATTGGACCAGCAAGTTTTTGAGATTGTTCAAGGTAAGGCATATTACACATTTGGTAAGTAATATTTTCGAGCCAGTTTTGAACTGGTTCAAGTGAAGAAATCTAATAATAAATAATAATACAAAAAAAGAAAAGAGTTAATGAAAAGGTTATCAATTTTATCATGTGTTATTAATATAATAGTTACCATAGCACCAATCTTTGCACGAATGACAGGTTGATCAATTAAACGCTTGCCAAAGACTATTATAATTATTTGTTTTTATGTTAATATATATAATAATACAAACCATGATAACAAACTCTTGTGTGTGTGTTGTATTTTTAATTAAGAGATATCTTACCTTTACGTTGATTTGCCCACTTCATACTATTATATAGGAAATGAAAAAAAAGACATGTTAATAATAATTATAAATAACCCATATATTATATCAACTTACCATTCTTCAATAATCATACGAGTGGATGCAATAATTGAACAGCAAATGTACCAACGTTCGTGGTTGAAGCTATAATATATGAGTTGAAAGAAAAATAACATATAATTATTAGTTTATCAGTATTTCACGTTGTTACTATCCTAATTTTTTTTAGAAGGGATGAAACGATCCAATCTTACTTGTACATGATGACTTGGAAACCTTGACCTTCTTTACCAAGAATGTTTTCAACAGGAACCTTAACATTTTCAAAAGTAATGTAGGAAGTACCAGCAGCAGAAGAATATGAAGTCTTAATACCCTTGGTTTCAAGACCTTCTTGACGTTCAATGAAAAGCATAGTAATACCCTTTTCAGTACGAACAGCAACACTGAAGTAATCAGAGAATGTACCATTGGTAATCCACTATAATAACAGTATCATTTTTTTTAAAAAAAAAATGCTCCCGTTAGTTCATCTATATCCTCTATTCACTCATTTTCTTTTCCATAATCCATAATATATATTACCTTCTTGACACCATTCACAATAAAATGTTTACCATCTGGAGTAAGTTTAGCAGTAGTACGAATTTTTGCTACATCAGAACCAGTATAAGGTTCAGTGATAGCTAAACAGATACGTTTACGACCCAAAAGAACTTCAGGAACAACACGTTCCTTTAAGTGAGGAGGACCAAAGTTGAAAACAGGTGGTAAACCAATGGAATAACCAGAAGAAATACCATCAACAAAACCAGGTGTACCAACACGTGCAGTTTCTTCGTGAGCAATCATTTCATGGAAATAATCAAAGTTTTCAGGCTTAATACCACCAGGCAATTTCAATCCCTTAAGCCAAGGACCAGGACCAATTTGAGATGCCAAAACACCTTCCTCACCCAAAAATTTGTAAAGTTCAAGAGTAGGTGCCTTATTTAATTCTTCACTAATAAGAGCTTCGGGCTAAAAAAATAATAATAAGAATAATATGAGAATGATTATATAACATTTAAATATTTATTTTTTAATTTTTTTTTTCTTACCTTAACATCAGCATAGAGTTCACGGAGTGCTTGGCGGAATTTAGTATGGCTCTCACTATTATCCATTTTATAGGAATGAGATTTTGCATAATCTTAGTATGTAAAATCATAGAAAAAAAAAAGGTGAAAAAAACTACTTACTTAAAGTAAGGACTCTTGAAACCCATCCAGTAACTAGGTTCAGCATATGGAACCTTGGACAAATCACCAGGTTTAGGAATGGCAATCTTGGGTGATTCATTTTCAATTGTACCAATCTTGAGACGAGGAGCATATTTGACAATGACTTCTTGACGATGAAGACCATAAAAGTCATCTAATATATAAAAAAAGATAGAACTATAAGAAAAACATTTCCCCTCTCTCATTATTTTTTTTTTCTTATAAGATATTATTATTTTTTATTTACCTGTCACGTCCTTGCCACCATATTCAATCAAAAGTTGAGCACCACCAGGATGCATATCAGCAAAAGTAGTTACATCATACACTTCAGAATCAATGATAATCCAACAATCATCTTCAGATGTATGTTTTGCAACTTCTGCACGAGTATATACTTTAAGTTCTTTGGGCATGATGAGTGAACAAGAAGAGAGAGAGGGGGGGTGGATATTGAATTAAAAAGAAAAAGAAAAAAAAGAGAGGAGAAATAAGTTTTTATTTTATTTACGTTGTGTAAGTAACATGTGAAATTTCTGTTGCGGAGTAACGCATCTTTTTTATTTGTTCAAATCACATTGGCACATCATGCAGAAAGAGAAGATCTATTTTATTTTTTTTGAAAACCATTTATAAAGAAAAAACACCTTTTACTTTCTTTTAAAAGTCTTTTTTTTCCCTACTATAATGATATCTAATTATAATCAATTAGTTAATCATTATATTCAGGTGAATATACAATTATAAATGTATAATTTCTATTAATTTATTTATATGTTATGGACTGTTTTATAATAAATAATGCTTATTCAGCAAATGTTCTGGTGTGTGAAAACACCCATTAACAATCAGTTCATTTTTTTTTTTTTGCATACATTTACATTTTCACTTTCTTAATACAGTAAAAGATAATATTAGTTAACTCTAAGTTATATATATATATTGTATTTATGGGTACATTGCATTTTCACGCGTTACAGAAGATTACAGAAATTTGTTTATAATGGCTAATTAGGATAGGCAAGCTCATCACCTTATTACAAAACATGTTGACTATCATGAAATATTCTCTGCCTCTTCTCTTCCACCTTCTCCTTCATTTTCATAATGACTTTTTACACATTGAATCCATTTATCTTAAACTATTAATGTTTTTTTCAACGATCACCCTTTTTATTAAATTCCAGAAGTTTCTCGAACAACCTGTTAATGTGTCAGTAAATAATATTATACTCTCTGATCGATGAATAATAACCCGCTCCCTTTTGATTTTTTTTATCTACTAAAGACAGTGATTATTACAAATCTAAAATACGTAATTGTTACCATATTATTACCACAGTAGTAAAGTATACAGTCATAGCATTGATATTACGTATTTATTTTTTTTGCTTTTCGTTTAATAAAGTGCTATTATTCAATCGTAACGACATCTTATTGCTATACTATCACACCTTATTTCTTTATTTGACTGGATCCACAAAACAATTATACAGCCTTGGGCATCATCGCTACCAGGCGCGGAGCCCCTTTTTGGGGGGTCAAGGGAGGGGTTTACCCCCCTTACGACGCGTTTTCCGTTGAATGACCCGAAGCGAAGCGAAGCAGGCAAACGCTAGTATGATTATTAGATTAATACAATCATTACGATTATTATAATCATCACGATTATGATGAGCAAGAATTACTACGGATCGCAAGAGGTGTTGAAAAAGGAAATGATGACTATAATTAAAAATAATCGAAAGGGGCACCCGAAAAGGAAAATGGCAACACTAGTAACACTATGGAATTACAGCTTATCACATTGGCTCGAACAAAGTAATACAACATATTTACAAGCTAGAAAAAATATCACTCAATAATAATAGTAAAATAAAATGTCTAACATGTAGCCTACAATAAATGCTAATAATAAAAAGAGCATATGGGATTGTGTCGAATAAAGAAAAAGTTCTTGTCCTGCATAACAAACAATACGCGCGACATTCTGAAAAAGGAAACTAGAACGTAAACTCAACACTTTAACTTCGTTTCCCGCGCCAGGTTTCTCATACTCATCATAGTGGAGTTCTTTATTTATCAGAAAAAATTACGTCATAAAAAAAATATTATTCTCATAAAAAAAAACTGAAGTCAGCGCACAGCATAAATTTTTTTCATGTTAACCAGAAACAAAAGAAACAAGTACTTACTTCACCCCAGTTATTTAATACATGAATGCCAGCACATCTTTACTGGCAGTTTTAGTTTTCTTTTATAGCTATTATTCTTCTTCACTCGCAATTTCTTCTCGAACAAGTTCTTCTTCTTGCATTTGTGCATTAATATGTTGGTTTTGATTATCAGGACGTCGAAGGTATAATGGTCTTGAGTTAGGATCACCATTGCTATTGATATAAGCTGTAAATACTCGTCCAATATTATTTGCAGCGTTAAGATCCCTATCTATTACACGACCTAACACATTTTCACCATTCTCGTCAATTCCTCGTTCACAATGTCGACACCATCGATATGGATATACATTACGCCTATAACCAGCTATATATACAATATTATTATTACGTATTATTTTAAAAAGAGAAGAGAAAGTATGATAATTTAGTTTTTAAAATATTCAATAGTAGCGTGATATTTTTTCTTTTCAAAAATCATCAAGTTGGAAACGATACAAACCAGCACGCACGCGATCAGGACATTGTGATGTACGTGTTAATGGATTATTTTCTTCATCACAGCACCAAAGTATCTTTCTTCCCTTTCTGTTATTTCCAGTAGTTCTTCTTATTTTTTGTTTTCTATATTTTAAGAAGAAATAGAGTTAGTTTCTCACTTGAATAAAAAGAAAAACAATTAATATGATTTATCTTACCGATGATTTGTACATATCCACATATCTCTATCTGGATCACCCCGACTTTGATGAACTAAAGATACTGTACGATTATGACATACAGAACACATTACACTTGTGTAAGACTCGTTAGTTAATATAACTAAAGTCCGACGTGCCAACACTGCACGAAATGTCTATATAATAATAAAGAAAAAGAGGTTGAAAAATGATTAAAATCCTGAATTTGTATGATATGATGCTTTAATGTATATAAATGGTCACATACTTCCACTGGAGTAGGTTCATAACCCCTCATACTTGGTCTAAGCCTACCGTCACCATAAGCAACAATGGTTGGCAAGGGTGGCACATATCCAGGTTGTCGTCGTCGTTCTCGACGAACTGCTCGTCGATGATTTTTACGTTCTTTTTTTGAATGTCTGAAAAAGGTAGGGAGTTGAGGCGGAAGTTGTGGCTGTAAATAACACAAAAAAAATTAGCAATTTCATACCAATGAATTTGATAATACAAGTGGATATACATACATCGTTTTGTTCATCCACACCAATTAGCAAGTTGGCTAACATTTCCAAGGCACTACGATGTGCTCCAAAATATCGCAGACGCATTTCACGATGGCGGTAATGAAAATTAAAGTTTTCATATATTCTATAGTAAAGAATGTTAGCTATTATGAAGTGTTGCGTGCAATATAGACTTTTTTTTTAAAAAAAGAAAAAAAAAACTACTCACTCTGTATGAAATTCACCTATCATACGAATGTATTGAATAAAATTTCCAGTTGTAGTCACTGTTGCTGGAACAAATCCCATCATATGGTAAAGCAGATGTAAGTCGGTAGCTTCTCGACCACGTAATGCTTCTTCAGCGACGTATTGACGTCGGTTTTCAAGCTCTCTGTATTGAGACCACTTGAACAAAGATTGGACTCTATTATTTAGGTAAATAGTTATAATATAATTAATGTATGCCAATTATAATAAATTATTATCTTAGTTAATATTACTACATATTAAAAGAAAAAAAACATACTGATATTGTCCATTATGTAATTTTATAGTGTGCTGTTCACGTTGTTGATCTGTTTCCAGCGCATCCAGTGTATCCACAGCAGTGACCAAAGAACGAATGCCTATTTGTTTTATTAATATAAATAATTTTTTAAATAACAGTAAGTACACATTTGCTCTTTGGTAAAGCACAGTTATAGCAATGTAACAATAAGTACGTTTATTACTGTACCTGGATCAATATATACTAAGCGAGAGTCAGCGGCGCGTTGTTGAGTTAATCCCTGAGGATTTTTAGAGAGATGATACATCCCACGTCGCCATGCTGTCAAGTCTTGATTACGAGGATATCGTACAACTTCTCTAGAGGACTGTGGCAATCGCTCTAAAATCATATACGATTAAAGTTAAAAAAAAATAATGGGATATAAACATTTTGGTACAACATCAAAATAAAGTTGTAATAAGCAGTATATTTACCACCACGGATAGTTGCGATTGGTCTTCTGAACGTCAGTGACACCCCAACACCATCAGTTTCAATATAATTGTTGAACAAATACCGTTCACGATGTTGAGATGGAAACATACCGGCTTCTATAAATTAAAAGGACACTCGTGCTATTCATCAGTTTTTGCTACGCCTTGAAGAAAATCATTGAAAAAGATCTTATTTCAAATAAAGAATACTTGCCGTCAGTTTCCCAATATGTACAGCGGCGAGGTATAACGTGATTCAAATTAAATATATCCTCCCATATTTGTTCCATTTGAACAGAAGAAAGTGCCCGAAAGGCAGCAATTGTGATTAGTCGATGTTGTCGTCTTCCTCTTGGTGGGTTAGGTGACTAATAGCATGTATCCAACGTTTATATTAGAAGATACTCTGTTTAAAATATACATTGAATATTAATAATACAATAGAAAATGCTTACCATGATATGAGGAGGCATGTGGGCGTTAGGGTACTGAATTGAATAAATTTTTAAGATATGATATAGTGACCGTTGATCGATTGGCATGTAAGCCACTTGATGCTTTGCAACAGGAAGTACAGTCCACCGTCTTACACGATTTTCTTCTATTTGGTTCAGTAAATATACTAAATAAGTAGGCAATCGTTGATAAATGTTTACTTGTTGCACGCTACTTGGCCTTTCAATGATACTTTGGGCATTTTCATCAGCAAACGCTGTTTGAAAAGCTTGATGATGTTCTCTGCGTGATGTAAAGCAAAAGAAAAGAAAATAAGTTCGTTAAATACATAGAATAGTATTATACAGTAAAAAGTATCAGGTACTGTAATAAAAAAAAAGTGACACTTACGCATAATAATTATTTACTCTGTTTCGGATGGCAGCGGGAAACATAGAAATAATATTGTTCGGGAGATGATCAGATCGGTCCACGAGTTGCTTGTAAATTTTATTTGCTGTTAGATTAAAAAAAAGAAAGATAATAAGAAGTTATTATTTATTAATTTCAGCAATGTTAACAGTAAACATAAATTATAATAGCAAAGCATGATTTAATACGTTACCCAAAGTATTAGGTGATTGTCGTAAGTTTATATTAAGCTCGGTAACCAATCCATTAATGTAAGATAACCATACTCTTTTCAAAAAGTCAGGAATATTCATAAGCAAGTGATTACGGGCATCTATTATAAATGGTAATAAATGACAAAAATTAGACTCTTGTATAGGTAACAAAATAAAATATAGAATATCAAGGGACGACGATAAAATTCAACAATACATACTTGTCATCGCTTTTCTGGCAAAATTTCTTCTAACTTCGGCACGTAAACCAGGATCCCATGCAGGTACTGCGTAATAAGCTAATAGTATTTAATTAGAGCCTATTACAGTACGTAATCATGCACTATTTGGTAATTCATAAAAACAAACGTAAAGCTTACCTTGACCATTATTTTGTACACGAGCAGGATTAAAGTGATTTGTAAATGTATTATCAAGTTCAGGGTAAGGTGTTGGCTAAACAATATATGTATATATGTATATGGTTAATAAGTTATTCATGTTAGGCATGTGGACAGTCAATACATAACTCTATAAACAAAACTTACTCGAGCAAGAGCTTCACCAGGTGGTGTCGTCACCAAATGAAAGGCATTTTCCCAAAAGTTTTGATCTGTTAATACAGGACGAGTGACATTGGCAGGATCTTCAACAGATCGTAACACATGTAACGTTACAAGGTTCATTGCATCCCGTCGAAGAATAGTATATTCTTCTGCAAGTCGACGTATGAAATTCTATAAAAAAAACCACAATTCAGTAAATACTTTTCATTATATATTTGCACGTGAAGTTTTAACTACAACAAAAAAAAATGCATATATAATTACCAACATATCCGGCGTACCAGGTGGTGGCTGCCTTGCACCTGCCAAATAAGGATTTTCTAGAATGGTTTGGAGTTTACATTTACGTGTAACAACTCTGTTACGTCTTCTTGCTGCTCTGTGATTATCGGGGAAAATTTCTCTCAAATATGCTCTAGCTCGTTCTCGTCCTGATAAAACACATAATAAAAATAAGTAAATACATCTAATATTGTTATATTGATATGCGTGTGTGTATAACATAAAGTACTACATTATCCAAATACTTACGTTCCGCCAATGTTTCCGGTCTTGGATTTGGACCCCGTGTTACGGGGAATACCACTTCTTGGTCTTCAATAATATCAGCATCAGATCGATTACTTAGAAATGAAAACCCTGACCCGTTTGAATTAAATGAATTTATGGAATCGATTGACATGGCATCCTCAGTGTCATCATCACCTACGCTGTCGGCACTATCAATATCCATAGGCTCCATGGCTGGAGAATAAGAACAAGTAGCAATAAAGAAAATGTAAGAAAATGTAAAAAAAAAAGAGATGATGAATAATTTTATGAGGTTTGCAGAAACCGTTCTTTTATACTTAACCGTTGGCTAAATAGATCATTTTCAGAACAGCCATTTTATCAATGACTATTTTTTATCAATGACCATTTATCAATGACTATTTTTTATCAATGACCATTTATCAATGACTATTTTTTATCAATGACCATTTATCAATGACTATTTTTTATCAATGACCATTTATCAATGACTATTTTTTATCAATGGCCATTTTATCAATGACTATTTTTTATCAATGGCCATTTTATCAATGACTACTTTTTATCAATGAACATTTATCAATGACCATTTTTTATCAATGGCCATTTTATCAATGACTATTTTTTATCAATGAACATTTATCAATGACTATTTTTTATCAATGGCCATTTATCAATGACTATTTTTTATCAATGACCATTTATCAATGACTATTTTGTATCAATGACCATTTATCAATGACTATTTTTTATCAATGACTATTTTATCAATGACTATTTTTTATCAATGACCGTTTTATCACTAAAAATAAAGATAGGAAAAGAGAGAGAAAAAGCCAATGAGATCTCAAAAGAACAAAATTTAATTGTAGCCAATATAATTGAGGTGTAGTCAATTAAAACAAAATATTCTCTCTATTTATACATGAGATCCTCATCATCACTTCAGCAGGATGTATCAATTATGTTTCTGAGAATTGTGATAATAAAGAAAATGATTTTTAAATTAAACTTTGTGCGGTTGACGACATGATCCGTCTACACAGCTGTTACCCATTTGTAGGCGAAGATCATTGTAGTCTCCCATTTTAATAAATACTAGCAACCCTTCCTCGCTTCGCTCGGATAAATGAGCCCCTTCGCTTCGCTTCCGGTCATTTAGCGGTTTGCGTCGCAAAGGGGGTTCCCCCCTTTGACCCCTAACGGCGCTTCGCGCCTGGTAGCAACGATATTCAAGGCTGTATCATACATTTTGAGATAAAAAAATATATCAGACATTAGTTTTAAAAAATTACAAATGATAATAATAATAATAATAATAATGTCATGAATTAATAGAGTCACGTTTGAAAATGGTTATATATGTATGATATGGCATCCAGAAAAAAAATCAATTGATACTTATGTTTAACTGTTTTGAACAGCTTATTAAAATTTTTTGTAATATGTGAATATATATATATATATATATATTTATGTTATCTTGATGCATTATTTGTACTTGTTTGTCACCGCCTGTAAGCTATTTGGAGTAAAAAAAATTCATATTTAAGGCTATATTAGTCTATTGGTATGTATATGTGTGTGGAGCATATTTATTGAAAGAAAAGGTGCAGTAAGAGATAAAAGAGAAGTTAGAGATATAATAGTTAATATAGGAGCGATGATAATAGCAGAAGAGAAAAGAAAAATGAATGAGATAAAGAATAACAGAGGTTGCCTATATAAGGACTTCATTGTATACAATATTTCTTGTGTGGAATCCATTCTGCTCAGAGGAAGTAGAATTTTCTGGATTGAGCATAATCTTGATAGCAGTTGGTATTCTAACTCTCGACATAGCAACATATAAAAGACCATGAGTAAATGCCGGATCAGGTAAATAAAGCCCCACACTATTAAATGTTTGACCTTGTGATTTGTTAATGGTCATAGAGAATGCCAATCTGACAGGAAATTGTGTCCTTTTAAATTGAATAGGCGAACGGGATTGAGAAGGCGTAAGGGTGATTCGTGGAATAAGAACTATTGTGCCTGTGTGTGGACCAGTGGCAATTTCAGCTTCAAGTACATATTGGTGAAAAGATCGAACAATTAAGCGAGTTCCATTACAAAGCCCTTGAGCAGTGTTTAAATTTCGAAGTAGCATGATGGGGCAACCAACTTTGAGCTTGAGAGTATGAGGGGGAAGGTCTGATGGATTAAAAGAGTTAAGTAGTTCAGTTGGATAACGAATTTGATCTTCAGGATCATCTACTTGGTCAGCACTTCTAAACTCGTGGATTTCACCTGGAAACTGATCAAGTATCAGGTTATTTAGCTCTACAACATCTACATTTTTTGGTGTCAAAATAGCACGGCTCGTCAGGAATTCCATGTTCACATTAGGCGAATGCAAATCTCCAAATACAGCATCAATCAGATCATATGTATTATAGCGTGGCATAAGCATATGGGGACTAATAAGAACTCGGTCTTCAGTGCCAGGCACCAATGGCTCTGAGCCGTTACCAATACGCAAGAGATATTCTGCAAACTCGCGTAATTCAGCACCATCAACAGTATTTGCAGCTTGCTGAACACGCATATTTATATGAAGATGGTGTACTTCAATGTGACGCCAAATGGAAGATCGGTTCAAACATTGAGCTACGATTTGAGGACGTTCAGCATTTGGTATCACAGGAAGAACCTGCAAAATATTATATATAAGTATTATCAAATTGATTAACAAAAGCACTGAACTCTTATCCCTGACTAACATAAGCTTATTTATTTTAAATTAAGTACCTGACGAAAATCGCCGCCAAACACAACAACTTTTCCACCAAAGGGAATATTCTCAAGATCTGGATCCACAGAACGCATTATGTCTTGAATGCTACGGTTAATGGCTTCAATTACATCGCGACTAATCATGGATGCTTCATCCCAAATGATTATGCTTGCTAATTTTATTAATCTTGCCGTATCAGAGCAAGGAGTAAAGCCACATACCGACGTTTCATTTGTTTCTAATGGAATTTTGGATGTTGAATGGGCTGTACGTCCACCATCAAGCAATAAAGCTGCAGTACCACTTGTAGCAACAGCAAGAGCAATAGAATTATTTCTTCGGACGTTTTCAAGAATAGCATTAAAAAGATATGTTTTTCCGGTTCCTCCTGGACCATCTACAAAATGCAGTTTTGATTGTTGTTGGGGAGCAGCTATAGAGTTGTTTATAGCATCATAGATGGCTTGCTGATTATCATTAAATTCGTACTGGCGGGCTGGTCGTAAGGCAAGACGTGCTGACAGTTGACGGTGCTCACGTATCAGTAGTGGCTCTTCCATGTTTGCACCATCATGTATAGGTTCTGGCACGATAAAATCGTCAAATTCATGCAATGACCTTGATAATGGAATTAACACAGATTCGATATCTAACAATGCTTGGTTGTATATCGCATCTGTAAATTGTAAGTTTGGATCGCTTAGATCGTGGCGTGCTGCATGTAAAAAGTCTTCGGACATATCATTTCGATGCCCTAACCACAGAGCATAGGGGTTTTCAGGGTGGCAGAATACCAATATAATGGCAAAAAGATGCCGAAGTGCACGTAGGTATTGGTACGTAGCTGCTTGATCAAGACAATCACTCCACTCTTGCTGATCTGTTAATAAACCATGTGCCCGCGCAGCGGCTTGAAATGAAGGCAACAATTGTTGCTCTGGAGTTCCAATATTAATGGTGCGTAAATCATCAAAGGAAGTTGCACCAGGTACATGGTAAAGTAAAAGTTGAAGGTGATATTTTTGTACTTCGCGTGGAGAGACAGCATAAATGCGACCAATAGTACCACCAAAGCCACGTTCACGAAGTTTCCAGCGACGTTCAAGTGTAATAAATACATGCTGTTCTGGAAAATCAGGATAAAGGATTTGACGGGCATGCTGATGTTGTTGGTTATACTGGAACCATGCAGTTAATGTAGTTTCATGGACACGTCCAACAACTGCTTCTGCATTTTCGCCTTCTTCAAAATGAACTGTATGTTCATTCTCTAAATGTATAGCTAATCGTTGATGAGAGGGAAATTCATTATGAACAGAAAATGAAAATAAGCGCCAACATCCTTCTGAAGCTGAAACATAACGGGCGTCAAGAAAAGTTTGAATTTCATCAACTGCCTCAGCATCTTCATTATTGATTTCAGAGGTTGTACCAGTACGTTGGATGATAGCAGCAGATGAGCGGTCATGACCTTTGAATACGTATTTGTAAACGTATTTGATTGATTGGATGGAGGTACAGATTTCAACATTAATATGTGAATCGTATTTGGTACATAGGTACAGATTATGTGGAACTACCCATCGGTTGTCAATTCTATTCCCGTTCTTTACAACATATATACCATTATTACGACGACGATATATTGGGTAGCCATCCTCATTCATTTGCGTATCATCATTAAATTCCTTAGGAAAGCGCTTTGTACATCTTCCATCTTCCATGCATGGAGAGCGAGGATTTAAAAGGCCACATGGACCATAGATCATGTGACGCTCAACTGTTGCCCGTGCATCTGGATATTGTTCTGCATCAGGAAGCTCAGCAGAAACAATGTCATCACAATTAGCACCAGTTTGAGGTTTATCCTCATTTGCAAGAATTAATAGAATATGGGCATGAGGTAATCCACGCTTTTGAAATTCTACCGTATGAACATGCCCGACCACTTTACTAAGAACCATATTCTTTGTGAGGTCATCCATAAGTTCTTTTAGCTTCAAGCGAAAAACGCGAGTAGTGAGATCAGGACGATCAGAAGCACGTTGGCCTGGTAAAAGAGAATTTTCAATTTCAGGCCACCTGGGATTTGTGGTCATCGTCACAAAAAGATCTGGCTTTCCAAAGCGTCGTACAATACTCATGGCATCTTGGTATAGCTGTTGCATGTGCCGAGGGGACCCGATAAATGATGATGGTAAAATAACACGCTTTCCAACAGTTGCCATGTCATTATCACCAACATGCATAGCATCTACAACATTACGATAAAGGTCTGCCCGTAGTCTATTTTGGTTATGACGAATAAATCCCAAACGATTGGCTTCCATCTTTGCATACATGTCAACTATAAACTGCTGAAACAACTTTCCAAACCGATGTAAATAATTATCTTCTCTCGCATTGCCACGGACCATGAGGCGGTATTTATACCATTCCATCACAGTAATTTTGTGGGTGCCAAATCTTGCGTCAATAGTCCATCCTTCATCGCCTGAATATATTATTATAGCATTGAATTATTAGTGTATACACGGCTCTAAAAAAAGGCAATCTGCTTATGGCACGTTACTAACCTTGGGGAAAAAGTAAGACATAATGTAGTGCATCATAGAAGCGATGCATCTCACTGATTCTTTCTAAGCCATCAGCTCGCGTTCTCAGGACGATATCTCGCGTACCAGCATTTTCATTTCCATCATTTCTGACAATAAGAATTCCAATTTCATCGGCAGTTGGTGCGTTATAGCGTCTATGATCTGGAGTATTTTCGGATCTAATTACCATTCTTACATTATCAATACCATGAGTGCGTGAAACTTCTGCCATACTTTGAAAGGATGTGACGAATGGATTAAGGCGATGCATCATGTTTTGTAATTGTTGGAGTACAGCATCATTAAGAGTTACAGGAGCAACAGCATGCCGATTGGCAGTTTCAGCAGATGAATTATCAAGCACATAAATTTGTGCAAACGCTGGTGTCTCATTCTCATTAGGCAATAGTGATCCAATGCTATGGTACATGCTTCCGTGGATACGAAAATTATATGCTCCACCGCGAGCATTAGCAACAGTATGATCGATATTAGCTCCAAGTGATGTAAAGCTTAACACATTGTTGTAGGCACGAATATTAGAACGAAAGTGTGCAGAATTAGAATCACTACCATAAAGCCTTTGAACTATTTCTGTAGGTGCGGGACTTAGTTCTGGAAGTTGCACAGTTCCTTGCTGACAACATATGTTAAATCGGGGTCTGCTCAGGGAGCTTGAAGAAACGCGCTCTTGATTCCAAAGCCGAGCGTGACAGTGAGTACATTCATTATCCATAGATCCAAGAGAATGTCGTTCTGGAATCGTGTTGCTGGAAACACGGGCAGCATTGTGAGCCTTTAATCAATACCATAAACATATAATTAATCGTTAATATACTCGCTAAATAATCACTAATAGAATAGATATAGAATACTTGTAGAAATAATGAACTAACAGTTTCTGAGTCATCCCGGTTGCTAGGGTTATTTGGACAATCATTATGTGTTACGCGCCTGTGACCTTCTTGTCCACAACTCGAACAAACAGGAACAGCGATTTCTGATGACTCTCGAATAAATTCCAAATCGCGCGCTTCATTCTCATTGCGATCACGCATCGCCAAATGATTTGGATTGTTCAAACAATCTCAGTGCATAGTACGTCGGTGGCCCTCTTGTCCACAGCTGGAGCAAATAGGCACAGCAATTGTAGAAGAGGTTTGGACAAAGTCAGAGCCATCCTCATTGTTCTCATTATGATCACTGATTGCCAAACGATTTCGATTGTTCAAGCAATTGCGGTGGGTAACACGTCTGTGGCCCTCTTGTCCACAGCTGGGGCAAACAGGCACAGCAATGGTAGAAGGAGCTAAAACAATTTCAAACTCGCGCCCTTGGTTCTCATTGTGATCGCGGCTCAATAGACGATTCGGATTGTTGAGACAATCTCGGTGGTTAGTACGTTGATGACCAGATACGCCGCAAGAATTACAAATGGAAGTTGACATGACTTATAAAGAAGTTAAAAGAATATTATTTTCCACCTTATGATATTATTACACTTGAAATAAAATAACAATTTTTTTACTCAGTCCTATTTCCTTTTTTGTGTAGTAGTAAAAATTATTTTTGCTAGTAAAATTTCCTTTTTTGTGTAAAAGTTATTATTTTAATAATAGAGATAACTTTTAACCTTTTATCATTTTTAAAGACCGCGGACGTCGGTATTTCTGAAACACCCAGTCGTCAGATTAACAGCACCAGACATACTTGTGATTATATCTTTTACTTTAAGCAAGAAAATATGTGTACCATAAAAAGAAAGGGAACAAGATAAATGGTGTACGTACAATAATTACGTATTGTACCATTTAGTATAAATGTTTTGATTTAATTATGAGTATATGATACAATGAAAGCAAAGAATAATGGTTAATTCCATTACCGGAAAAACATTTCCGCTTAACAAAATTGTAAAAAAAAAATTATTGGCTGAAGATTTATTGAGAAAAACAAAGAGTTACTTTGAATACTACTTTTTGTTTGTTGTTATTCAATATAATAATTATACAGTAGAGGAAAAGCGTTTGATTGTTATTGTTACTACGTACCAACAAATATTACGAATACTTTTCTACAGTATTTCTACGTATACGTACATGTTGTTATTAAAAATTATGATACATACAGGTCTCCAAGCTTTACACCATTTCTCTCTTTTAGGGTACCAATATTGGTACATATAATCATAGAATTCAACATAACCATTTACATCGTGCCACATTGATTTAAACGAATCCCATAGAACCTCAAACAAATCAATACTATCACAATTCATCAAAAGATTCAAAGAATTACGAGCTTGCCGTTGTTGTTCTTTTGTTTCATGTGTAGAATTTTCGAGTTGTTGTTCTTTTGTTTCATGTGTAGAATTTTCGACTTTGATCTTATAGAAATTAAAACAATGAGTTACAAGTTAATACATCGTACCAAAACAAATAATAACGTTTCATATATAAAATAAAACCAAATTCACTTACCATTTTTTTTATATGTTTCTCCCATGCTCTTTTAATGTGCCAATGACACAAAAGAACCTGAACAACATCACCCTATACTTGGTTTATAGCATTTATTTCAACAGGACTACAATCGATCATTATAGACTTAGGGACAAAGTTGATGACACTTTTTAACCATTCAAACCAACTAGCAACAGAGACTGTGGTTTCCGAGTTTGTTATCATAAACCCAACAGGACAACCTTTGTTTGTGTCAAGATTTTTGCAAACAATGGTAAATAAATAGCAACTATCAGAACTTCGAATAAATGATTTACATGTTTTATGTGTTGAATCAACACAAACCATATCCTGCCTTTGAAGAATCTAAAAAGAAATACCATAATAATCAATATCGAATCAATCATCAATTAACAACAGATCATTTTTACTTACTGGTTTTTGCCATTTGGATATCCAAGTAATTGTAAATCTATTATTATCTTCATCAATGTTTGACAATACATCATATCCTTCATCATCAAGATACTTAAGCCAAAGACGTACACTATCTTTATCGAGTGCTGCTTTTTTTGAAAGTCGAGCAAGTTTTATTTGAATGAGATTTTGGACGTCTTTATAATGAATAAGTTCTGACACAGGCAACAAGTTTGGGTTATTATCAAGCTATACATTTGTTTTTTTATAACAATTAGTATTACATCATTATTATCATATATTAAGTTTACAAAACATATGTAATCTCTTTCTTTACGCGTCAAATGCAATGCATTCTGTATAGCTTCCCAGTCCATATTTTTATCAACACGTTCAATAATCCATTTGCGAGCTTCTTCAGGTAAGCGAGATGCAATAATACTTTCTGAATTTGTAGGATCATGATTATAGTGATACCAATAATAAACAGCTTCGTATGAATCATCTGAATACTTATACAAATCAATCTTGGCAGAACAATCAACTTTAGGAATCATTTTGGATGGATCACGTTTGCGGTTTTTGGAAGGAGATATTGATGATGATGATGATGACGAAGAAGAAGCACTTGATGCTTTATGAGGTTTTCCACCATGGTTACAAATAAAACGATACTTCATTTGATATACAGCAGGACGCCCAATTGTTTCTGACTTTTCATTGTTATTATTATTATTATCATTATTATTGTTGCTATAGTTATTGTTTTATCATTGGTATTATTATTATCATTATTATTATTATTACTAGTTGCTTTGCCTAAGCTAAAACCATTACGAATAAATGTGGCATGATTCTGAGAAACTGTTTTATACCATGACTGCCATTCTTCTTCAGTGTTAAAGCTTTTACAAAAAGGATGTACGTCGTAATTGGGAGTTTCTTTTGAGATAAAACCTAGTTCGTCAAGTAACGAACCTTTAGAGAAATGTTGGGGGTTTGAAGGAATGGCAGCCATGGTCAAAGAGGAAAGTAAACAAACAAAAAAAAAGTTTTATAAAAATTGCGGATGTATAATTTAATTTACGTCACGACTTTCTGGTGATTTTTAGCTACGCCGCATCATAGTGGGGGAAAAGACGTAGACACCACTTCAAATCCCTCATGAAAAATAAATTTTCATGTTTTTCTTTACTAACCCGATGTCAAACGTCGACACCACCATCAGTACTGCAACTACAACACAAGAAAGTATACCGATCAAAGAAGCACGTTATTGTCGATGCTGGATATATTTTAGAAAATTTATATGTTTTGCTGCCAGAAATAGAGGAAGAAATTACAAAATATGCGATCGTTGCCGAATGCGAATGTTACAGCAACAGTTTTTATTCAGCTTCACCCTTTTTTTTTTTGGCGAATCCATGCACTGAGAGCAGTGGCGAACAACGAGTTATCATACTTCAACTTAGTGCCGCTCGTTCATCACATCCACTTTGAACACATGTGAAGATATGTCAACAATTTTTGATCTTCCATGATTTGCCAAGCGTTGTCAAAACCAATGTAAACATTAATTGAGTAATTAATTAAGGGATCATCTCTATCAACAATTACTCTGTTTCCATTCATAGCAGTATCTTCATTGTCGTCATAGTGAAAAAGAATCAATTTAATTGCTTCCTCCAAAATAATACAGGTTTTGTAAAAACCCCATTCACCTCAAAACAACTCGATTGACCGAGTACATTTACAATCAGACCAGTATCTGGAGTTGGGAGTGTTGGGGTGGTAGTGTTCAATTTTGATAGTAATTTTTTTCGGAAACTAATAACCTAATCCTCCTAATTACGTGTCCGGGAAAAATGAGAAACGCTTAGGTAACACAATTAATGCATAGTTTCTGGCGGTTTCTATGGTTTTTTCAGTTCATGAAATCAACAATGGATGATACGATCTTGACCGAATTATGAAAAACCGTTTCGGTAAAACTAGCCCTTGAGCTGCAAATAGAGCGCCGTAATTATGAAGTGGCTACACAGGTAAAATGAATGCAAAAAGAAAAAAAAAATAATGAGAGAATCAATTATAACAAGAGCGGTTTTTCATGGAAGATTTTCGAAAATGAAGAAAGTAAAATCTTGGGTTGTGGCGATTGTCTTAATCCAAGAAGTGCAAGTATTGGCCAGAAAAGAAAAATCATAACAGAATCTTGTAGCAGCACTAAAAAAGCAAGTGGATATGAGGTAGCTCGTGAGTTCCCTTGACGATACTATATAGTGGTGCTAGTAAATAACTGAATACGTTTTACTTCTTGACAGTGTCCCGACAAGTTGCAAGTACCAGGAAAAGCAGGGTCCCTTGGATCTAATCTCATATCTCTTGCTGATTCTATAAAGGTTGGAAGTAATAAATCAAATTATTTTAGCTGGTAAAACGTTATTTGTTTTGTTGTCCCTCTTTTATTTAATCTGGTTATTTCGTTTTATTTCGTTGCTAACATGATTTTTATACATGACAAGTTTAAGCAAAAATAAAATCATTGACGTTTCTATTGAAAATCTTGGCTCACAGCTACAGTTGTTGAATCTTCAAAAAAAAAATCCAAACTGGTTGATAAGAAGCTACGGCAAGAATTTGTGTTTGAAGAAGTTAACATTGATCATATCGTCGATCTCAGTAAAGTAAGCTGGATGGATTGGTTCTTTATTAGTATATAATCTAGAAGTGATAAAAGTTGGCTTAATAGGTTGTGTCACTGTCTTTTTTGCTAGATTACAAACAGTGAAACAGCGAAGAAATGTCTACACAAACTCGAGATTTTCTTACCTAAAAACAAACAAGATAGGATTTATAAAAAGTTACTTATAATATTTAAGCTCCGAACTTCATGGATGAACCGTTATCTTCTAAATGTTCAAAGCTAATGCGTTGAAACCTTTTCTCTTGTTTTAGCCTTGACATTCATGTAAATGAACCGTACAAATTAACGGATTAGCGTTGGGATAATTGCTCTGATGAACGTGTTATCAAATTGTGGGGTAATGTGTTTGAAACCTATTTTGGCTATAATGAAAATATTTTTATTCATTAGTAGGTATATAATGGGATTACACTAGGATGAAGGAGGATCATAAATTTGTCAATTATAGGGGTTTCACAATCTATTATGTACTAGGGGTGACACATTGTCAGATCAGTGTGACGAAACAAATGGTATACTGCTCCCACCAGGTTTTAGAATTTTTGTTTTAAAAACCGGTAGCTATGGTGACGATGAACAAGACAAATTGAATTCTGTTCTCACAAGCAAAGCTCATCTCAACAGTATACTTAACACAATGAAGTTCATGACTTCTGATATAATTAAAAAGGTCAATATGCCGATCATTCATATTAAGGGAACAGAATGCTACATTTATTCTCTATCATTAGTTGATAAACAAGTTTATTGTGTTCAAGATGTGTGCACACTATAGGAAAAATCCAGAACCTCCAGAACCTCCAGAGCAACCAGAACATAACTTTTAAGACCAGCGCACAGAGTTATTATCTTTTTTTGGTAATTGGTTTACCCAAACATTTTCAATGGTCTAGTAAAATTTAATCTCCTCAATAAGTAAAAGCAATTTATGCAAAAAAAAATAGTCCATTAAATATTACTGCATTTTATATAAAAATCATTTATTTTATTCAATTTCTACATTTATTGATTATTGCTCTGATTGCGAACTCGAACCGAAACTGGAAATGCTTGTTGAGATGCCTTCCGTTTTCGTCTGGCTTGAGACCCAGTAGAAGGAGCAGATGAGGATGGTATAGATGAGGAAGGAGTAGATGAAGAAGGAGTTAATGAAGAAGGAATGGAAAAAGATGTAGCATGGGAAGAATTCGAAGGAGATGAAGGTACTGTGGGTTGTTGATGTTATGTTGAGGGTTGTGAGGAGGAAATGGCCGAAGATGATTCTGGTTGGCAACTAATAAAAAAATATGTAAAAATTAGCAACATAATGGGAAAGATATTCAATTAGATGTAACTTACGTTGTTTGTTCGTCTGGAAATCAAGTTGACCTATAGAAAAATCAAATGAATATTAATAACACAGTTTAACATGTACATGAAACATAGCTTACATATCCATCAAAGATCCTTGGGAACGTCCTGAAACAGATGGGGATGGTTCTGGTTCTCCTTGACTTGACTTGAAATACCCAAAAGACGACTAAGTTCATTTCAATTAGTATCATCATTAATAAAACTATCAACGTCATTATAAATACTTACAGTCTAGTGGCACCTATTGAGGATGCATCATCCCTTGTAGTCATTGAGGATACATCCCCCCTTTCATTGCCTTTGCTTGAGGATCTAGTTCGAGTATAGTATAAAGATGATATTAATAAAAGAATGATATAATCACAAAGAGAATCAATAATACATTACCTATTATATGACTTGAACAAGTTGTAGATAAAGTATTTTCCAACCCAGTGCTTCTCACATTGATCGATTGGAACTTTATACATGCACTTGATGTTCGTTTCAAACTTACTTATTTCACGATTTCGAATAGGTTGAGGTATGTGGCTGAACTTTCTTGGATTTTCTTTAATCCATTGAAAGCCGCCTCAATCACCTTACTGTGGGTAGCTGCTTCCCCAAGCATTGAGTTATACAAGTCTGCAGCATACACGGGTCCTTCGCTTGTAACTTTTATGCAAAAATCGGAGATAACGTGTTTCTTCAACACAGACGTGGTGTCTGGTTCGGAAAGAACACATCCAGAATCAATTGCAATTGGATTCACCAAGACAAAAGTACGTGCAACTGATTTACATATTCTTTCGAAATTCATTTCCGGATCCTCTTCTTCTTGCTGCGGCTGCTGTTGTTGGAGCAATGGTTGGGGTAATTGTTCCGGCTGCAGTTGTTGAGGTTGCTGCGGTTGGGGCAGTCTTGATTCTAAGTCTTCCAAACGATTCTCAATGTTTGTTAAGCGATTGTCAATGCTTGTTACAACATCTAAAATTCTATTTAAGACTTCATGCGAAGAATCAATGGGAGTGGGAGTCGGTATTAAAAATGGGAATTGGTAGGGGTTCATTGTTGAGAAGAAGTATAGAGAAAGACGCGTAAGCCAGCAGTAAATTTGTTTGAACTTATCGCCACGTCATTGTCACACAAACCGTTATAATTTTAAAAGTATAAATGCTAAATTGTCAAGTACTTCGTCCTTTCCATTCTACTCACTTTCTTGTCTTTTACCTATCTTTTGCCTTACTATGAGACTTACCTTGCAACGTTGCCCTAAATGTTTCGTATTGAAACAGTCAAATAACTTTGATGAACATGTTAGAACATGTAGTAAGTAATAACCCCATTATGTGAATATGCAAATGTAAATTTTAGCATGATTTTTCTTACATTACGTGAATAAGCTCGTATCCCGGACTACCTAGAGAGCCTACAAGCCCAAATAATTCAAGACCCTGAAGTCCTTCCTGGTGTTTCTCTTGGGGAACAACCAGACATTCTCCAACAAGACGCTGACGAAGAGCTTCTCGATGCATACAATAACAATCAAGAAGACAACGCTCCCACTGGTTCCATTCATCCAATGATAACTGACTAGGATGACTATGACGTTGATATGGATGGTGGAATGAATGTGTATAACTATGAAGATGATGACAATCAAGTCGATGACAATAATGATGATCAAGACACGGACCACACCCATCCTGGTACCGATGTTGAAGATTTCGACAGCGAGGAAGAATATGATACCACAGGAGAGCCCACCATCGCTGATGAACAGTATGTTGATGCTTGGGAGAACGAACCTCCATTGTGTACTAATGAACCAACTACTTACACTGAATACGCACCAGTCCCATTGGATAACCATGAACACAAAAGTTTCCAGATATACTGTTGGATACAAGAAAACAACATCAGCAGAGGTGCATACGAAGAGCTTGTAAAACTTCTTAACAAATGGATCAAGGACGATGATGTTCGTAAGTATACATTTGATATTACTTGGTATAATAACAATCAACATCTGTACAATTACTAAAAAAAACATAGCTCGTGTACCGTTGCTTTCTCCTTATAAAACCGAATCGAATTTGGGCAAGTTATTTGACCTCCAAGAAGTTAAATAACGTATGTGTCCTAAAGGCTGTAGATTATTCCCAAAAGGTTCCTCTTCTCCCTGCACTTGCGAAGCACCCCAATTCAAATCAAATGGGCAACCAATCAAGGCAATGTCGTACTTCCCGCTTGCAAAACAGCTTTCATCCTTTGTTGCAATCAAGGACACTCGGGATATGTTAAAAGAAACACCCCCGCCAGTCGGACAAGGTGTTATGACAGATATATTCCACGGTTCTGTATACTAAGGTCTCAAGGATGAACTTTTCATTTCAAATCTTGACATCGTTGTGTCTTTGTATATTGATGGTTTTAGAACATTTAATGGTGGCAATGCCAATATGACAATTCTTCACATTGTAATAATGAGCTTGCCTGCTAATATAAGGTAAATACTTTGGTTATTTCACTCGTCTTTTTATATATTAACATTTTATATATACCATTAATAAATTATATAAAAACAGGTATAAGAAAGATTTTATGATCCAAGTTGCTATTTTACCAGCAGATCACACTGGAAATCTTTATACTTATCTCAAACCTTTGCTGAATGAGCTCCGAATCCTCCAGGATGCAGGAATGAAAGTCACCTGTGATGATGGTGAATTTTCACTCAAAGTGCACTTGATGCTAGCCTCAGGGGACATCATTGGTGTTCAAGAACTTATTCATCATAAAGGTCATTCATCAGACTATGGGTGTCGTCAATGTCGGATACTATCAACATCTTTAATTAGCCCAGCGGGTAAAGGGCATGCTCGCTATTATCCTGGAACAATTGCAATGTCACCTCCAAGACCTGTTGAGGATTTCTCCCAAGGAAATGCTGTAAGGATCAAGAAATTTTGTTAATTTCTTTTTCACTTTATATTACTTTTTTGTTCTTACCGAATGGGGTTTTTTTTGCTTCTTTGATTGTAGGAATTTGGTATCAAAAGAAAACAGAGTTTTCTGAATTGAAATCCTTTCATGGATATATGTTTTTTGGCCTGGATGAAATGCATCTCATCGGGGCCAATTGCACAAGTAAAATATGGTCAATGATTTCTGGTGAATTCCCAAATGTTAATTCCACATTTGAGTTGGATAATACAACATGTAAAGCCATTGGTGCTGCAATCGCCAAGTCAACATCAAACATCCCGTCGTCTATTTTTGAGGGCACATTTCGTGGTCAGTACATATGTAATTTTTAAGAGTATATTACATCTCACTATAATATAAAAATTAACAAATCTTCTTACTTTTTAGACATCTCCAAAAAGAGAGGCAGTATGCGATCGGTCGATTGGATCGTATTCATGCAATGTGGTGTCTTGCCAACTTTGGTTTTTGAACAACTAGCACGAGAATACAGGCCATATGCACCGCAAGTAGAGGCGATTATGTCATACGTAATTGGATGCTGCCTAGCCCTTCAATAGGAAATCGATCAAGACGACCTGGCGAATATCAAAAAGTAATGTATATAACAATCTAAATAAATTTAGCGTTTTTAATATTTTGCTAACATCATCATAATAGACACTTACATATGAAGAATGAAGTCGACAATAACATGTACACCATTAATTTTCATTTGCTTTGACATATCCACAGTACAGTGAAAGCCCTTGGTCCCCTCAGAGCTTATAGTATAAGATCAGCTGAGTGCTCAATTGGTAAATAATCAAAATGCTCAAGATCCCAAAAAAAAACGCAATCACCTTGCTGATTATTTTCTTTGTAGGTTTCTTCAAAAAACATGTAAAATCACAAGTTTCACCTGGGGAAAATGCTAGTAACATTATCAAATGCCAATTACTCATGCGAAATTTCAATCGCGTATATTATGGAGACAATTATTTGGGCGAGGAACCTGAAAAAGACAAGTACATAGTACCTGATTATCCTCATATTGAATTATGGAATACCCATCTAGACACTGCTGACGATACTATTTTAGCTCCCTTGAGAACTTACTGGCATAGTTTTTTCGATGACAATCGCACGGAAAATGCAGTTCTAGACACCAACATTCATATAGGAAAGCATCTGTACATATCTGGCATGGTGTATAGCTGCAATGAATATCCAGAATCAGAACAAAAAATCAGTACATTAGTGAGAGTATTTCTTTGTGTATCAAGAACACAAAATACACATGCTACCTATTTCGGTGAGATCGTTCGCTTTTTTACATATGAATTCCAAGGTACACAAAAGATTAAGCTGTTATAAATAAAATCGATTTACTTATGATGCATAACCATTTATAAATTAGACCAAGAACATCTGCTTTGTTTGGTGAAAGTGTATGCCAATATCAAAGGAACTAAATATGGCACAGGTGTAAGAAAGAAAATTGGTATAGCATATAGAAATCGAGGGGAAGATAATTTCAATGTTGCTGATAAAGTTATAGTCACACAGGTCGATAATATCAAAGGCTATGCAGGAATGTTGAAATCTTCGCTGGTCGAAGGTAGACAATATATGATATATCTAGATATGATTCTAGGAGAGATTCGTGTTGCAGAAATTGGGATGATTTAGAAAACTCTTTTATTTTTCATAAAACAATAAAAGAATAAACGTTTGCTACTATATTTTATTCAATTTCATTCACTGTTGTTTAAATATAGAAAGTTGTGTTCGAAATTTGGTTCTGGTTGCTCTGGAGGTTCTGGAGGTTCGGGATTTTTCCCATGGTGACACGTTTACATACCCACGAACACTAAGAGAACTAAGCCAAGGACTAGTTGACAAAATGTTCGAGTGTCTTAGTGAACTCAAGGTGAATAATCACTTTAAACGTTATGCAATAATGGTTATGTGTATGACCACCTATGAATAAAGAAAGCTAATTTCTCTTCATAAACAGGCATTGCTCAATAATATCCGAGATACTCAACAAAGATATTCAAAAGGAAATTCCAATACATTATCGAAGTTGGATGTAAAAGCACCTAAGCAGGAGGAGGTTATTAATCCCGAAGATTATATTTATCCAGTTGTGTAAAGATTACGATAAATGTTTCTGAGGATGCCATAACAATGTGTAAATGTATATGATAACAACCAGTAAAGTGACTGTTATAGACTAATCCTGTCTATAGTGAACTTTTAACTAGGTCAACAAATGATACAGTAAAATTAAGAGAAATAAAAGGTTTATTTTATAAGTCGTTTATCAAAATAAAATGTTTAGTAATAACTATAAGATAAAACAGGCTGAGAATGCGGTTTAATTGAAATCTCTACAAAAGAAATAATGTGCTGTATATAAGTTTGAAAAAAAAAATATGAAAAGAGTTATTTATAGAAAAGAGCTAAAGAAAAAGAGTAAGTGAAATAAGGGTGTCACTAAAAAAGGTGTACCTTTTTGAATGTGCACCTTTTTTCATGTTTCCTCTCTCCCTCTCTCTCTCTCTCTCTCATTAAACAAGTTTCCTCAATTATGTCTTGTTTTAACTCCCATTTCAATATCAAATCTTCTTTTAAATAAACTTTTTATGTTTATTTTTTTAATAAAAACGAGGGTTTGAGAAAACTTTGTCGGTCACATTAATAAAAAAAAAGGAGTTTTTTTGGTGATTTTTAGCTGCACCCCTCTCGTTTCGCATCACCATATGCCACTCCACTGACTTGCCAAATGCTTATCCTCGCTGTTTCTAGATGTCGAGATAAGTGATGTAGAGTCAAGAATAATAATTCTGATTCACAAATCAATTTATTAAATATATCAAATTAGGGATCCTCACGGTTCGATTCGGTTCGGTTCCTCAAGAGAACCGAATCGAACCGACCTTTAGTAAGAACCGAACCGAACCGAACCGTGAAGAACCGTGAAGAACCGAGAAGAACCGAGGAACCGACAGTAATTTAATGGTCTTTTTTTTTTGTGAAAAAACAGATATCTCAAAATATAAGCACAATAAGTCTTTATATGTAGCCAACAAGTACAATAAAAAAAAACAAAAGTCATTTTTTAACTGAATTCTGTTTATTATCAAAAAAAGCTGAATACTTTTTCTAAATAGTGAATAGAGGTGATGATCTTTAGTTAAGTGTTGTATGTGGTTCTATTGAAGCGAAAATAGTAATAGCAACTATTGAATATTCTATTTAACGTTGTCATACTGAATGGGAGTTAGAAAATTACTGTTGTTACATCCATAAAGTAATCAGCAAAAAGAAATAAATGACTGACGGCCGTGTTAAATGGAAGAAAGAAACATATTATTGGTAATTCAGAAAAATAAATATCCATAAAAAAACAGCCATTGTGTTATTGTTGTTACATCTGTAAAAAAAACTTTCTTTAGATATATTCATGGTCGTAGTAATGAAAGGTAGAAAATAGTGTTGTTGGTCCAATAAAAGTAATTGCCTTTTGCCTAAAAGAAAATAATGGCCGTGTTAATTGAAAGGGAAAAAATATTGTTGTTACATCTGTAAAAGTAAAAAAAGAAATAAGAAAAAAAAAATAGTTGCTACTTGCAGGGTTATCCATTTTGGATTTCCGTTCCAGCTTGGCAAAAAAAAACTATTTCAGTGAAATATCTTTTGTGCTTATTATGCTAGAAAGATCAGTTTCCCATTGATGAAGAGTTTTCGGTCAATAATTATTTTAGGCAATATGCACTAGTAGTTAGCATTATCAAGATAGTTTTTTTTTTGGAAGGTATAGTGTCATTGTAAAATTTGATTTCCTTTTTGGAGATTTCTTATGATTACAGTGTTTTGCGTTTAAAAATATAAAAATTGGAAGGGCCCAATATAATTTTTAGTTTCGCTAATATAAAAAAAAAACCTATCGATGAAATTTTTTGATGGTTGGTATAAATTTTGGTTGTTCAATGTCAATTTTTCAGTGCTTAATAATCATACTGACCATCAAAAAATTGTACTGATTATTAAGAAATTTCATTGTTGAAAAGAAATTTATATTGGCAAAACTAAAAATTATATTTGACCCTCCCAATTTTTATATTTTTAAACGCAAAACACTGTATTCTTAAATAATTTCCTTTTTAGACACTCCTTCCGACTATTTATAATTATCCTCAATACTTCTTGCGCTTTGTAATAATTATTGCTTGGCAATTACATCATAGTCATCATTGTCAAAATTAATGCTAATCATAATTATCATTATTATTATTATCATTATTACCATTACATATTATATTCCGCAGTAGTTTTAGAAAGCATATAAATACCCATCATAATCATTAGATAAAAAAACATTTTACGTTATCCTTTATTATTTTTCTTCGTTATTCTATTTTATTTGGCTACGGCGTTATCTCCCTCCCCAGATATATTTCAACGAAAGTTAATTTTTTTTTACTTACAACTACCTTCAATTTACTTTTCAGCGATGCCATTCCAAACCGGTTCTTCATCCAGAAATCCTCTTGGTGCTCTTCACGATGAGGTAAAATAAGCATTGATTATACAAAAGTATCGAGCTATAAAATCACAAAGAACATTTGTAACCATATTGTCCTTCTTATCCTTTTGTTATATTTCTTTTCATTAGTTCAACCCAACGCCATATTCAAACTCTCCCATTGTTTCATCTCCAACCCCAAGTTTTTCCCGTCAAGCTTCTGCCATGTCTATCGATCGTGATCAATCAAGTACTATTGATGATAATGACACTGAGTCCGTTTCGAGTGTCGTATCTGGATCCCAACACGATTCATCCGTCAAGGAAACTAGTTTTATATTTAAATATGGATACGGCCAACGTTTTACTGATGATAAAGGTGCCCCTCGAATTAAGTGCTTGGTGAATACTTGTAACCGCTCTTTTGCTTCGAAGGATTCCTCTACTTCTGGTTTAGTCAAGCATTTGCATAACAAGCATCAAATAACAGCAGATAATGGCCCACATACAGGTGCTAAGCGTTCTGGAGGTCCGATGGATTTGTTCGTCCAAGCAAAACGTCCCCGAGTTTTTACAGCTGATGATTTTATAAAGACATTTATCAAATTCATTGTTAAAACCAAACTTCCTTTTACAATGGCCGAGAATGACGATTTACAAGAGCTCTTGAACATTGCGCAATCAGCAACAGCAATGGAAATGGTAAAACTTCCAAGTACAGACACCGTTACAAGAAAGGTAAAATATTAGTTCTCCCCACCCCTTTTTTTGTTTTGTCATTATATTTAACAAACTAACACATTATATTTTATTTTACCTTCAGACCAAAGAAGAGTATGACTTTTACAAAAAAAAACTGCGCAACTTGCTAGATTCCCTTCCTGTAATTTCTTGTACACTTGATGGTTGGACTAGTCCATATAATGATGCTTTCCTCGCGGTCACCGGTCATTGGATATCAACTTCTACTTGGACGATGCAAGAAGTAATTCTCGGTTTCCAGCCATTGAATGGTCCTCATTCGGCAGAGAATTTGGCAGCAGCATTCTTGGAAATTATCAACGATTTCAACCTAGGTCCCAAGTTATTCACAATTACGACTGACAACGCATCCAACATGAGAAGAATGGCCCTGGAAGTAGAAAAATATGCTGAAGAAAAAGGATGGTAGGTTAAACATTATACAATATATCAAAATATATCAACATGACACTAATATAAATATACCAATCTATAGGCCGTTTCGTACAAGAAGCCATCATATACCGTGTCTTGGACATGTGTTAAATTTAGCCGTTCAAGATATTTTGAAGTGGGGTATGAATGAATCATATGTCGAGCAAGAAAATAACGACGATTCAGAAAGAGCAAACGAGCACGATCGTTTTGGGGACAATGGCGAACGACAAGTGATGAGCTCACTTATTAAGCTTCGAAAAGGCATAACAAAAATACGGTATGATAAACACTATTTTTTTTTTTTGCAAAAAAGTTGTTATTATCAGAAAATACTCATAAACATCCAATATCACAATAAATATAGGTCCTCACCACAACGTACAGAGAGATTTATGCGCGCGCAAGAAATACATTGCGCAACAAAACTCAAGCTGTCACTCGATGTACCAACACGATGGAACTCCACTTACCAAATGTTGACACGAGCATCCTTGTTACAAGTCCCATATAACAGTGTGTGTTCTACAAATACCGAATTGCACGAGTTCCAGCTGAGTGATCTTGAATGGACCCGCATTTCCCAGGTCAAGTCCATGCTCCTCAAGTTCTGGGAGACAACCATTGAGTTATCAGCAAGTCAAAGCCACGCGACAATCAATACCGCCATCGTTCATTATAATTTGATAATGGATTCCTTAGAAGATGTCGAAAGTAGTAATTATCCAGCCGAACTCAAGAGAGCAGCAAGACGTGGATTACAAAAGCTGCAAAGATATTATTGTAAGGTTGATAATACACATATATATGCAGTTGCAACGGCCCTTGATCCACATATGAAGTTTACTTGGTGGCGTACCAGTGGTTGGGAAGAGGAATACCAGAACATGAGCCAAAGGATGGTTAGGGATGCTTGGGCAGATTTCCCCAAATCTGTAACAATGGAGTCTGAAGCGAACGAAGAATTGCGACGGTTATACAGTTTGTATAATACAAGCGATGAACATGACGAACTTGACGATTATCTTCAAGAACGATTGCGTGTGCCATTGCTCCGAAAGAAAGGTCAAAAGGCACCGGAATTTTTATACTGGGAGGCCCAGTCACAGTGGCCTAATTTGGCGCGTATGGCTGCCCAATATTTCGCAGTACCAGTAACCTCCACTCCTTCTGAGCGCTGTTTTTCGCAAACGCGACTCCTTTTACCTTATACACGCAACCGTTTGTCACCAGAGACCATACAAAGACTAATGCTTTTAGATTCTTGGACTTCTTTTAATTCCGACGAGTAACCTCTTTTTATTATACTATTTTTCATTGCTCTTTCCCTTTCTTTTATTATTATTATTCTTTTTATTATTATTCTTTCCATTATTATTCTTTCCATTATTATTTTTTTCCATTACTATTATCTTTACTATTATTGCTATACTTTTTTTTCCAATACATATTCAATAAAATCCGTACGCTTCTCTTATTTAACAGCTTACACTTTATATAAAAGAATTCCACGCTATTTATAATTATGTTTTATTTTTGCAATTAATGTTTTCTCAACCATAATGTCAGGAATCACACATCTGCTAAATTATAATGTCGGTTCTCGGTTCTTTCCATGGAGAACCGAGTCGGTTCCGGTCGGTTCCTTCCATAGAACCGTCTCGACTTTTCTCGGTTCGGTTCCGGTTCGGTTCCGGTTCTTCGGTTCTCATGAGGATCCCTAGTCAGAAATGAAGCTATAAACATTTTGAGCCGTAATATATGTTAATTGAAGTATTCTGAAGAAATGTTACGGATCAGTTTCTAGAAAAAAACATTTTTCGTCGAGATTTGTCACTTCAAAGTTTTGTCAAAATATGGTATTTTACTAAGTAACCTTATTTTTTGAACAAAGGGATAAGTATTGTGTAGCAGAGTATGACTCATGGTTACACAAAGTCTTTACTTTTGATTAGAGCTCTTACTTGTTACTGCACTAGTTACTCTTTTTATTATTATATCACAACTATGGGAGGTCTCAATAAAAGACAGAAACGCGCACGAGAACAACAAAAAGACTCAAAATATAATCGTTTCCAAAAGGTTGCTCGCATTGAGGAGGATGTCAATGTTACTGAAGAAAATTCAAACGATTTCGAGGTTCTTACTGAATTGCAATCAGTTGAAATTACACTCACCTCTCCTATTCCTATCAAATATAATAAAGAACTAGAAGCAGGCTCTCACGGAGAATACTGGGGAAATAGTAGAACTGTCAAGTATTACCATGAAAAGCAAGCAAATGAGAAAAAGAAAGGCAGCATAGAAATCAGTGCATTTTTCTCACCAGTACCAGCACTATCCTCTGTTAATAACTAACAACACCATCTGACCAGTTTTGAGGAGGAAGTCTTGGAAGATTTTTCATATTCTGTGACAATAAAAGAGGCATATGACAAATTGACCCCAATTGTTTTACCAATTATGAATGCAAAAGAAAATGGTGAACGAGCTATGCATGATTACGAACTGAGAAAGCATATTGGTGTTCATGCATATTTTAAAGAAGTTATCGGAGGCAAAGGAGCAGTAGAAGCGTCTCAAGTAGCAGCTACAACTGCATAGATTATTCCTTCTGAGCATTATCATGCTAGGGCAATTAGATCCTATGCCAAAGAATATCTGCGTTTTGGTAAAATTTCACCTCATCAGCAAGGAAAACATATAAAACGCCTTTCGCTCTTAAGTGATAAAGATGTTAAAACATCAGCAATTCAATGGTTGAAAAACACCAAACCAGAAACGAGAAGCATGCCAGAGTTGCTTAAATATATAAACGATATGATATGAATAATGTAACCGAAGCATTTAAACTTGTTGAAAAATTTACATCTCGAAGATACTATTCTCATCATAGAATTGGCAAAAATGACTAGATCTCTCTCTCTCTCTCTCTCTCTCTCTTATTCATTCTTTTTTTTTTATTATAATAATAAATTTCTAGGCTTGTCCATATTAAGACAGTCTCATTGGTGGCAATATTATTACCCGGTGGTATTTGAAAATATCTCAATTTTGGACAAATGATGGTTTAAGTCAGGATACACCTTAATAGAAATGAAAATATTCTTATATGAATAATTATTCTGAATATTCGTGTATAAAAATAGAAAATAAGAAAAGTTGTTTATGTAAGGGTTACACTGGATGGTATTGTTGCATTGGATTCCTTGATCGCTTTACCAATGGCTGAGCACACACTGGAATGCAGTTTGATGGTTGTATTTAACTCGCCATATTGACCCGATATCATGTCCTAGATACGTCTTGTAACATTTGCACCAATTAAATGAAGTTCATCAAGACCGAAGAACGAGTATCCATGAAAGGACTTCAACATTGCAAATTCGTTCTTTTTGACAATACTAAAATCCTAAAGGTAAATCAATTAAAAAATGAGTGGAATGTATACAGTGAATATAATGATACGGAATATAAAAAAAATATTGATTTAATACCTCAGCGCCATCCTTTAACTCTTCATCCCTTCTTGCGGTAGACATGTTTATTGTCCCTGTGTAATAACGGCCATATCCTTTACCCACTGGACTAATCTCCCTTATTTTTGAATCCGACATTGATGGCAACCATATTCGGAATTATGACTTTTATGATGCATAAGCTCGTGAACACCAATAGTATTACCAGATGCAAGTAGTAGATGTATTTTAAAGTTGAACGACCCATCTTCACAAATGATCTTCAACCCTTCATCTTCAAAAATACGGAGTTCATTCAATAGTGGTGTCAAAAACGAAAACAGATCGCTGTTATGATCTCCTGGTATAATCGCAACCTGGAGCATATTTTTTGTGCGGTAACTGCGAATAAAGATAAGTAAATGGATTGTTGAAGATATAGTAACAAAGATAGTAGTAATAATAATATCTTACCATTCCATTGGTGGCAGGCGTAAAAGTACGACATGTACTATTGTCATCTTTGCTTCTCCTCCTTTGAATGGTGCAAATCCATCGACAAACAATGAAATTGCTATGGTGTCTTGTTCATTTTGGAATATTGTCAATTTGAATTTCTTGTATATTGATCCATCAAAAATGTCGTTCATTTGTCCAGGTTCTGGTTCATGAAGATCTTGTATCATCTCGCGCGTTGCCATATCTGCGATAAGGTTTGACAACTGTCAAGCAAGAGGAAAATAAGACATGGTTTCAACTGGTTTTCCGTTACTCTTGAATTGTTGTTCACCACAGCTACACTCATCATTTGAACCTTGAGGAAACAAACGGCAGCGTTTTGGGCATATCCGGTATACTCTTTCATCAAGTTGGAATATTTTACCCAATCTGTTTTCGGATGTTTTAGGCGAGAGCAATGGTTTTTATCTAAAATATGATTTTGTACACTATCAGTTATTAGTAAAATATTAATCACACAGTTGAATGATTACTCTTTTGAACTGAATGCTTACCAAAATCATCTTGATTAATCTACTTGTTAAATAGCGAAACGAGCTCATCATAGGAATCACGGCTAACATTGTTATCTTGTGCCAGCAGAAAAGCTCATAACTTTTTTGTTCATAACTTTGCAGTTGAGGCATTGCTTGGATTTTTTCAGTGATAGGTTCATTGGTGACAAGGGGGGTTTCCTTTTCCCAAGGATCGTTGTATTGCAAGTTGGTTGGCTGGGTTCCTTGTTCTGACATAGAGTTGTTTGTTGGTTGGATTATGGGATCGTCAATATTGGATGCGTCGATAATAGCAGAATCCTTGTCATCATCTTCACTATCGCTTGGATTAGTATACACATTAGAAAAAGAATATTCGAAAAATATTTAAAAAATATTCAAATATTCAAATATTCAAAATGCACGAAATCTGAATATTTCCTGAATATTTTCTAAATATTTTTTTGAATATTTTTTGAATATTTTTTGAATATTTTTTGAATATTTTTTGAATATTTTATTATGCGTAAACATTAAAAAATGAGATTTATTTAATTATTCATATGAAACTAACTACGATACGATTTGAAATACATTTCTCACATCCGGACAACGTGTAGTTAAGATAATGTTGAACTAACACTCACATTCTCTTCTTAACAAACAAATAACAACAGCATTAGTTTTCAATCTTGTGCTAACAGTGTAACATTTTTCCTTGGGCGTCCTCGTTTTCGTGCGGGTTGGGCATGATTGTCCCTTTGTGATCCGTTTACTCGTGTGCTTTTAGGTGCAGTTACTATTGGATGTTTTTTGTAAGTTAGCGCCAATTTATTTGAGCAATAGAAGTATTTATTTACTAAAAGATACCTTTGAGGCTATCACTCATCCTTGTTGCACTCATGGATCGTCTGTTTTGTACATCAGACAACATACTTTGTATTTCATGTGGTGCGGCTACTTGTTGACTAGTGCTTGTTCGAGAATTTTCCATGTTTGATGGTAATTGTTTGTGGTCACTCGTTTGGATGGTTGATCTTGATTGTGGTGCAGCTAATGGCGCAAACAATACTTTTTTCCCTTTCTTAGTTTGTCGATTCAACATTAATGGTAAACATTCATCGTCATCATCATCACTTGTTAAGTCTGCATCAAGATCTAGCTGTTTATAACCATAATCATCATTGTGTCCATGAGATGCTTTTGGAAGCCTGTCATCTTCATCGTCAAAACAATATAAACTTTCACAAAGTTTTTCATCTTCAAGAAGTCCTAAATATCCAATGGTTTCAACTGGCTCGTTTGATTCCACAGCTTGATCATGTGCATCGCAATCGACACCAGCATCATACGAACTACCGCTTACATAAATGAGTTAGTTGATACATTTTGCATTTTTATAAACATTTGTTGTATTTTGAATTTGAGGGAAGAGCCTACCTTGCAACTTCATCTTGATCAATGTCTACGCCAAGGTTATTCTAACTACAAAAAGTTAGTTTTTTTTAAACGTTTCCCCATATTCTGTTCATATTGTCTTACCCCTCTTGTGTTATTTCATTTGTACTACCAATCATGGAATAGATAATGTTATTTCCTATCTTTTTTTTTTTTATATAAAATCCATATACTGAAAAAAAAACATTACCTTTGAGTCGTAATTGTTCTAGTATACAATAAGATACAATTAGTATTGCTACCACACTCTACTTGCTCTCATTGTCTTAATAAAAATATAAAGTACCTTATGTTATTTGTAGTAGTGTCTTGATTGATTACCATTTCTATATAATTAGTCGATTGGTGTTGTCTCACAATTGGTGTATATAATCTATTTTAATAATTGAAATAACACAATTACCTTTCTTGGTGCGTTGAAAAGCGTGTACCATGAGCAATCGGGCTCCCCAATTACCCTCGCATGCTCGCAGAGGAAACTCGTCCTTCACAGATTCCTCCGAAAGAAGCATTGCTTGACGCTGCTGCATGTGGTTAAGATCGGACCAGGTAGTTGTTGCTTCTAAATCGTATTTGGCGCGCATATTCATAGCAAGAGTATCAGCAAATGGAACAACATTCTTCTTGAAAGTTCTAAGATATGAGTTACGCCATTGTTGTTTTAATACTTTTTGGCCTATGGTATCATACAATTCCCATGAGAATTGTTGTGGAGAGCCTTTGGCATTAACTGGGTGTTGAACATCTCGTGAAAACTCAACATTGAGTAAAGTATTGTCGTCTGTATTTGCCCGTGGATAGTGAGGAAGATTTTCAAACATTACAGCATTTTTTTCAGAAGTAATCTCTTCCAAATCCATGCGCATTTCGGTCAAACTATCTTGTATTATGCTGACACGGTTTTCAATCTGTTCCAGTCTTTCATTGATAGTAGCTTGTAGGTTACAAATGAGTGTTTGCTGCTTCAACGATTCGTCAACGGCAAGAGCCTTAGATTCATTCATAGCAGTTATAAACGTAGTAAATAGTTGAATTGATAGATCATTGGATTGAGACATCTTGTATGTTCTCTGGAATATGAGTATATTTTGTAAAGAGAAGTAAAAAAAGTGCATTGGCGATTTATTTTTAATTCAGCAAGCGACGTTGGCCACAAAAAAAAAGTCTGGACCTCTTTCTCCTCACAGTTTTTTTTTTTTTTTTTTTTTTTTTTAAAAAAAAAAGAAAATGACAACTCGTAACGTTCAATTAAACTGCCCTCATTGTCGTTGGACAATGGTTGGTACTCGTGAAGAGGTTCGAGAACATCTTTCAGAGTGCATCACTGCAAAAATTGAAAGAGTGCGCGCGACAACTGATCCAGTAGCATTCCCGATCGATCGTACCATTGTAATTTCAATAAATAGTAATTAGCTTAGAAAGTTTATAACCTGGAAGCGATTACACTAATATACTAATGTACGTCTATATATAAAATAGAGTGCTTCATCTCGAATGGTAATCGATCATGAAACTGTCACAACAGGTTTTCCAACCTTGAGGATAATAGCCCAGAAAAGGTATTATTATCAACGTTATTTTTTTTTTTGCAGCCATGTGTGAAATACCACGGATCTGAACATTCTTTTACTATTGTATACTTTTATTTAGGATGCAAATACTGATGTAGAAGATAAGAATTATTATTATGACCAGGGATCTCAAGATGACTACGTTGATTATATGGATTTTGGAAGTATCAACTATTCCCCTGAAGATGAATTTATTCACCAGGAACAATCACATACCCAACACGAAGGCACCACAGTGCAGCAACCATCGACTTTCACAATGACTTCATCATCATCTCATACTGGCCTATCATATCCCAGCACTGAAATCCTATCTACATTCGCAACTAAAATTGTAGACCCTGCTGAAATACGCGATGTCCCATACATCGAGGAGGACCATGTCGCTGCCAGCATTGATATTTATGCATCTGCTGTGAAATATGGAGCGTCAAGACAACTTTTTGACGAGATTGTCAACCGTGTAAACAAGTACATTGATGGAAGACTACCACCATTACTTTCATACTTTCGGTCGAGAAATGCTTTACGCTCCTCTTATCCTGTTCAGCCAAAGGAATTTCATGTCTGTCAGCGCGGATGTATGTTGCACAAGGACGATGACACTTCCGAATTCTGTAATCATTGCAAGGAACCAAAATATCGCGAAGACGGCGTAACACCAGTTACAACAATGAAATATCTTCCTCTTAAAGAACAACTTACACTGTTTCTTAACGAGAGTAATACATGTGACTTGTTGCACTACCGATCAACACGCCAAACATTGTCAAGCGATCTTATGACAGATATTTTTATGGTGGTGTTTACAAAGATCTTAAAGAAACTCGGTTCAAGAAAGATCTCGACCTATCCATATCTCTTTTTACTGACGATTTTCAAACTTTCAAGCATGGAACACATTCAATGACACTTGTTCATGTAGTCATCCACAAATTTCCCCCAAACATTCGGATGAAAGATTGCTACATGTTGCAACCATGCATTGCTCCTGGTCCCAAGAAGCCTGCAGAGATTTCAACCTTTCTTGAACCGATTCTGGAGGAACTCAATGATCTTTATCGAAACGGGATTATGGTAAATATCGATGGCGATGATATCAATATCAAAGCACATCTACTTTTTATTGGTGGGAATATACCAGCAGTGGCAAAGCTTGCTGGGCATGCTGGGCACCAACATTATCATGGTTGTCGCTTTTGTACAATACGAGGGGTCTTTTATTAAAAATCGAGTGATTTCCCCTAATGACATGACTCTCAAGGAGCTGAAAGGGTTAATAAAGAACAATAGATCTAAGATGTCTACGGAGGAAAATATTGTTCAAGAGGATGAGGATACTGAAGACGAATCATATGACCAGCACCAAGATGATACTTCGGATTTTGAAGGGATAGAAAGTGTTGATCTTGAACAAGTACGGCCCAAACCAACAATCCGCTTATCTACGATGTATCAAACCGAAGACAAGGACCTTGGACAAAAGAAGGTTTGTTTGTTTTCTCATCTTCCAACTTTTCATGGTGCTACATTTTTTCCTATGGACCCTATGCATTTACTTGGCCTGGGAATTGGAAAGCAACTTTGGCGAATTATGTGTGGAGAGTATGGGAAGGAAGGAAATCCATTGTGCTTGACTAAACGTCAGCGAGAATTGATTGGTTCAAGGATAGCAGGATCTTGAAGCCTGATACCTTCATCATTTTCTGGTGATTGTGGC
>JAIWNF010000088.1:0-127947 GCA_025093555.1 Circinella umbellata
ATAACAAGAAACAACTACCCAAAAAAAAAATCTTTTTTTTTTTACTGGCACAAACAGAGATAACGAAAATAGCAGACAAACCGAAGAGACACAACAGAAACAGAACAGATGAGACCACACGAGACCGACCAGAGCAACAGAAACCAAAAAAAATGATACCAAACTGGCCACCCACACAACAAGACCAACCACACCAACACCGACCCACCAAGAGCCAACCTAAGAGTCAAGGGCACAACGTATCCAAGGTACCGTTCCTTGATACCGCCTTCTTGCAAACTTCTTGTCCAACAGGGTGTTGCTGGGGAACATTTGTTGGGTGCCACGGAAGGAAAAAACCAAAAGAAAAATAAAAAAAAATCGGAATCGTTGGAATCGTCAACAGAACATCTTGGAAAACAACATCTTGCTACAATAAAAATGGTAACGGAGAGGCACAGGAAAATAAAAATTATGGCAAAGACAACAAGGGCCACAAATAATAATAATAATAAAAATAAGACTTGATCATAAATAAAATAATAATGCTCAACCACGGCATGTTTTTACAGTGGGGCTACTATAGACAAAGTAGCTGCCACTTGGGATATGATCCCGGTCGACCCCCCAATTTGACACGTGTGGTGCTTGAATGTGATAAAAAGTAAGTATAAAAATAAAGGTAAAATAAAATAAAAATTTAAGGAGTAGAATAAAATAAAATAAGATAAAATAAAAGGGTTCAAAGAAGTTACGGGTTGAGTGTAGTGAAAGTAAAGAGGTAGAAATAGAAAAGAAGATAATAAATAAAATAAAAATATCACAGTGATTATCCAAATCAACTGTCAAACAAAATCAATACGAAATAAAAATAAATAAAATCAAAAGTAAAGTCAAAGTTACTATCCGGATCGAAAAGATAAAATTCGTCCACATAAAGGTCATCCACACAAACGCCAGTGGGTAGACCGTTAACATTAATCAAATCACACGTCCTAACACACATGTCAAAATCAAAACATGGATAGTCATTACTATACCTATTTTTTAAAGCTCCACGTAAATCTGATACAACTTTTTTCGTAGATCCAACATAAAAATTATTAGGATTAAAATTCTCAACAGAAAAATGTGTTTTTCCAGTACCCGCACCGAGGACCAAATAAAAACTTATTAGTTTTTATTGGTTCTCTATTACATGATTACCATCATGTTAGGTTTCTTTCAGAAAGACCAGATACACCTTCAAAAAATCGAAGATTTTTCTCGGACACCATCTTTACAACAAGGAATGTTATAACCGATACGGTTCTTAAGAACCGAGATAATTAAATTTTTTAATTTCATTAAAAATTTATTTTATCAAACATCTAAAAATTAATAAAAATTTAAATTTCATTTAAATCTTTTATATTTTTATTGTTTTCGGTTAATCCCCACCCGTACTCATGAGGATCTGTTCGGGCCAGTTAAATCTCCTATCAAATCGAAATAAAGAATTAGCTATATTTTCATCGTTCATAACTACTGTAAGATCACTAACTAACAGATATCCTGTATAATCCGAAAATGGAGATCTGACCTCATGTAATTTCCTTTCTGTATTATACCTTAATTGTAAACAAGGAGTTTCCATATCAGGCTTATAAGGTAAATAACCGACAGAATATTTCTTGGAACTTCTATGATATCTCTCAACCTCTAGTCCGCGTACAAATTTTATAGTATTATAACCTATTTTGATCATTTGTTGACCATCCAAAACTTTCTTACTAGGTTCATAATTTGGACCTATAAATGCATTCATAGCATGTTTACACATAACATTATGGACACACGCCGAAGTGTCTTTTCAGTATACATACACTTCAAATATTGCTTTAGTATGTTTATCATAATAATCCAAATCTATGCCTATGTTATTTGCATAATCTATTTCCTTTAAGTTATCGGCTGACCTAATCTTTTTCTTAAACTCTTTTGCATCTAAAACTTCTTCTGGACGCAAAACCGGTAACATAATATCAGAAACCATAACATCAGTAGGTACTTCTGAGTATCCATTGGCATCATCCACCAATTGTGACTCAGTAGACTTCATGGAATCAGATCGACGCAATAATGATTCTACTATAGAATCCAATCCATTCAGAATCTCTTCCATTTCATCATCGTCTACATAATCTTTATCTCTAGGTTTTGGAGGTATGGGTTCGTCTGTGAATAAACTCGAAAAATCCATTTCTTTAATAGAATCCTCAACAATAGAAAAAGAAGGTTCAACGTCTATCTTCAACAAGTCTTCAAACCAACTAATACCAGACACATCCTCATTTCTGTAATGATAGTACCACATGGTTTCGAAAGGTGTCAGCGAAGCAGATCTAGCCAAACCAACCGCTTCTTCATTATACAGATTATCTATAAAATGAGAATACGTGAAAAATTCAATAACCATATCTTTTGACCAATAATCATCTGAAGAAGTATTTAACATACTTTTGGTCAATTTATCAACTATTTCTTGAATGGGCACTCTACTTTCAAAAAAACTCTTTCATCTTGTCATAAAAAGCTTCATAAGCAAATTCAACATTACTACGTTTATGCATTAATTTGACGCCGTTTGACAACACATTTTGTACAACAGTATTGTTCACTAATTTTTCTTTTACTGCTTCCAAAAACAACGCCACCACCACTTGGTTTAACATCTGCGGTTCTAGTTTTTCAAATGACTTGAAAGTTTTTCCGTTAACAACAAATTCTGAATTTATAGTACGAAGATACCTAGTAACTAACACTATATATTCATCATCTGGTTTTTCAATAGTTGTCAAAAAATTCTTCACCTGATTATAGATAACTTTGTGACACGAAATGATCATAGGAGAACATTTAACATTAGATCTTCTATTCCAACCAGTCTTGATAGAATATGTTTTTAAAAACACAAAATCATCTCTAATATCTACCACTGGAGAATGTTTCACAGCTTTAGTTCCATATGGCATTTTTCTAATAGCATAAATCAAAACATCACTTGTGACGTATTCATGCCTATAAGCATACAAATAACCCTTGTGATAAATATCCTGCTCGAAAAAGAATTGTCTGAATGTCGAATATTTATAAGTGTATCCGTTCGTTTCATCATTATTGAACACACACATAGTATCATTCGCCAGATCGATAACAAAATTTTGTTCGAAAGCTGGTAACTCCCCACTATCAAACCTCAACATAGACTTAGACATGGCTTCAGCACCATATAATACATCTACACCTTTTCTGTGCATGATGTCTATTAAACGGGTCAAGCTAAATTCGCGAGCACTAAACATGGTTATAGCTTGTCTTGCGCGTTCCTCACATAATTCAGATGGTCTGAAACATCTATGATACAAACCAGTATCTTGATAGAAAAAAGGAGCTTGTTCCCCAGTGTACGCAAAATCACTAAGCACAGGATTCACTCTTCCTCCATTCCTCGTAGCACTCCGAATATATTTTCTCAAACTATGGCGGTTAAATTAGATTATATCATTTCTTTTATATTTAATAATTGTCATAGTAATAAATCAAAATATCATATTTATAATAATTAAATAAAAATATAATAATAATATCCTAACAATTGAAAAAATAAAAATTATATAAAAATATATAATTTGCTATTATTTTTTTAAAAGATGAACACATTTAACATTTGAAATTCAAAAATTTTTTAAATTTGTTAATAGGTAATAAAAACATTATATCATTATATTCTGTTTAATGCTTTATATTCATTAATTATGGTTTTAGTATTGAAATTACTTTCTTTAACCCAAGAATTATGATCATCATTATAACCTTTCCATTTAATATAATATATTAATTTATTATCATTATCTATTATATGATCTAAAATTTTTTCTACTTCATAGAATTCCTCATTTTCATTTACTTTTTTATGATTTCTTTTTCTTCTTTTTATTGAATCAACTATTTCATTTTCTTGAATTATTTCATTTATATCTTCCATCATTTCTATATCATTTAAATTTAAGTTTAAAAGTTGTTCTTGCATTTCTAACATCTCATTATAATCTTTATTAATAGATTGTTCATTTTTAAATATATAATTTAATTTAGTTTCTTTAGTAGGAAATTCAAAATTATCATTATACCATAACATGTGGTGAGGTTGTGCTTCTATATTATAATCTTGTACCATTTTCCATATATTTTTTAATATGCAAGCAACACGAAATTGAAGATTATAATATTTAATATCAGTTGTTTGAACAGCAGATCTATTATTATTAAATCTATCAAATTTAGATGCTAAAATAGAAAAATGATTTTCTATACCTGATCTAAATGAACCAAATTTTTTATTATAATCTAATTCAGTTACTTTTCTTGGTATATTTTGTTCCTTTCTTATAGGATATACAAAGTTTCTAGTATTAAATTTATTATTACTATTATATTCATCTGCATTATTAAGAAATTTTTCTATAAATAAATCATAACCACCATCGAAACCAATACAATCATATTCATAAATTTTGTTTTTATATAACTTCATATTAAGAAACATTGTTCCATCATTCCCAATAGCACACTTTTCACTATCAGATACATATGTTATCATATTATTCATATCACATATTATCTGTGTACGTATTCCTGAACCTTTCAATTTATAAGAATACAATGTACGTTTTGATTCTGCTGGATTATAATACTTAATCTTACTATCATGACCATCAAGAAATAAAGTTACATTCTTAAAACCATCAGGATTATTTTTTTTTGCAACAAGTATTCTAATTTTAATATTAGAAAACATATTATTTAAATCTTTTTTTATAATTTTATTTAAATCAGTATAATTAGTTATCCAAAAGCGTTTATATAGATCATAAAATGTTGAAGATGGTATAAATTGATGCATATCTTTGCATGTATATCCTGAAACAATATGATATAATAATATTAATCCTTTCTCTACTTCACGATATGGACCGGGATATTCTTTATTTCCATATAAAACCACTAAAAAATAAAATATAGGTATATAACCAAATTGATTTAATAATATATCTTTTATAAATTGAATTGAATTATTTTTTGTATCTTTTATTTCTGTTCTATGATTAAATTTTTTATAAATATATGGCCATTCCATATTAAGAAATTCCCATTTATTTTCAATTAATTTATAAACTTCTTGTTGTATTTCTTCTTGGATATTAGTAGTATTCATTTTTTTGTTCGATCTTTTAACTCTATGAGCAATCAGGAAAATCTAATAACCTTAGACAAATGTCAAAATTTTTTAAAAATGATTATATTAATATTTTGAGTACTACTCAATATAATAATAAAAATTCAATTTTAATTTTTTTCTAAAAATAAAGTAATTGAGATTAAATTTATTTTTCGGATAAAATAAATTATCTTGGATATAGTAATTAATATGAAAGTATATAGAATTATAAATTAAAATAAATATAAAGATTTCTCGGATATACCTCTATGTTCAGCTTCAGATATTCTAGAAAAATTACCTGGAATGGGTGACTTATCAACCTCGACTATTTCACCATTTGGTAATACTTCTGTATTTAATAATTGATAACAACAATGACAATTCAAACCTCGTTTCATAAGCGATGTGTACATCATACCTAATGTTAAAAATCTTTCTTTAATGTCCATCATATGAACCAAGATAGACTCTAATGTCAATCTCATAACGAAACTCATGTCATGTGATGTTGTGGCAAAATTCTTCACCGGCTTCCTATTATCCCTGAAACCTCTAGAAAAATCTCGTCGTGTAGGGGTTGACACACCACTGGAACTCTTGGCCCCTTCCCCAGGTTCCTTAAACTTAATATGATATCCTCTAAAATGATCAGTGATAAAATCCTTAATCTGTTGTGTAGTTAACACCACCAACTGAACATCTAGAGCATTCACTTTACTGCTCAACAAATTATTAGAGTTAGCAGCCACGTTATTTAATAATTTTTCCAATGTTTTTTTTTTCATTTTCTGCCAATAAGATCTGTGCAAAATCTTCAGCGAACTTCACACCAGCTCCTTCTTCTAACAGAAAATCTCTTTCCATGTTGATTATTGTCGGTTTTGGTTATTTGACTTTGTAAAATTATAGTCAGGAAAATTGTTAGTCTTTTGCAAAATTTGGTAGGCTAGGATTCCCGGTTGATACCGAGAAAAGTATTAAAAAAGTAATTTTCCTCACTATAATTTTACAAAGTCAAACAACCAAAACCGACAATAATCAATATGGAAAGAGATTTTCCTATGGATATATTTTTAAATAGACCTAGGTCGGCGCCGGAGACAACTCTCGGGCCCGATTTTGGAAGAAAAAAAATAAGAGATTTTCTGTTAGAAGAAGGAGCTGGTGTGAAGTTCGCTGAAGATTTTGCACAGATCTTATTGGCAGAAAATGAAAAAAAAAACATTGGAAAAATTATTAAATAACGTGGCTGCTAACTCTAATAATTTGTTGAGCAGTAAAGTGAATGCTCTAGATGTTCAGTTGGTGGTGTTAACTACACAACAGATTAAGGATTTTATCACTGATCATTTTAGAGGATATCATATTAAGTTTAAGGAACCTGGGGAAGGGGCCAAGAGTTCCAGTGGTGTGTCAACCCCTACACGACGAGATTTTTCTAGAGGTTTCAGGGATAATAGGAAGCCGGTGAAGAATTTTGCCACAACATCACATGACATGAGTTTCGTTATGAGATTGACATTAGAGTCTATCTTGGTTCATATGATGGACATTAAAGAAAGATTTTTAACATTAGGTATGATGTACACATCGCTTATGAAACGAGGTTTGAATTGTCATTGTTGTTATCAATTATTAAATACAGAAGTATTACCAAATGGTGAAATAGTCGAGGTTGATAAGTCACCCATTCCAGGTAATTTTTCTAGAATATCTGAAGCTGAACATAGAGGTATATCCGAGAAATCTTTATATTTATTTTAATTTATAATTCTATATACTTTCATATTAATTACTATATCCAAGATAATTTATTTTATCCGAAAAATAAATTTAATCTCAATTACTTTATTTTTAGAAAAAAATTAAAATTGAATTTTTATTATTATATTGAGTAGTACTCAAAATATTAATATAATCATTTTTAAAAAATTTTGACATTTGTCTAAGGTTATTAGATTTTCCTGATTGCTCATAGAGTTAAAAGATCGAACAAAAAAATGAATACTACTAATATCCAAGAAGAAATACAACAAGAAGTTTATAAATTAATTGAAAATAAATGGGAATTTCTTAATATGGAATGGCCATATATTTATAAAAAATTTAATCATAGAACAGAAATAAAAGATACAAAAAATAATTCAATTCAATTTATAAAAGATATATTATTAAATCAATTTGGTTATATACCTATATTTTATTTTTTAGTGGTTTTATATGGAAATAAAGAATATCCCGGTCCATATCGTGAAGTAGAGAAAGGATTAATATTATTATATCATATTGTTTCAGGATATACATGCAAAGATATGCATCAATTTATACCATCTTCAACATTTTATGATCTATATAAACGCTTTTGGATAACTAATTATACTGATTTAAATAAAATTATAAAAAAAGATTTAAATAATATGTTTTCTAATATTAAAATTAGAATACTTGTTGCAAAAAAAAATAATCCTGATGGTTTTAAGAATGTAACTTTATTTCTTGATGGTCATGATAGTAAGATTAAGTATTATAATCCAGCAGAATCAAAACGTACATTGTATTCTTATAAATTGAAAGGTTCAGGAATACGTACACAGATAATATGTGATATGAATAATATGATAACATATGTATCTGATAGTGAAAAGTGTGCTATTGGGAATGATGGAACAATGTTTCTTAATATGAAGTTATATAAAAACAAAATTTATGAATATGATTGTATTGGTTTCGATGGTGGTTATGATTTATTTATAGAAAAATTTCTTAATAATGCAGATGAATATAATAGTAATAATAAATTTAATACTAGAAACTTTGTATATCCTATAAGAAAGGAACAAAATATACCAAGAAAAGTAACTGAATTAGATTATAATAAAAAATTTGGTTCATTTAGATCAGGTATAGAAAATCATTTTTCTATTTTAGCATCTAAATTTGATAGATTTAATAATAATAGATCTGCTGTTCAAACAACTGATATTAAATATTATAATCTTCAATTTCGTGTTGCTTGCATATTAAAAAATATATGGAAAATGGTACAAGATTATAATATAGAAGCACAACCTCACCACATGTTATGGTATAATGATAATTTTGAATTTCCTACTAAAGAAACTAAATTAAATTATATATTTAAAAATGAACAATCTATTAATAAAGATTATAATGAGATGTTAGAAATGCAAGAACAACTTTTAAACTTAAATTTAAATGATATAGAAATGATGGAAGATATAAATGAAATAATTCAAGAAAATGAAATAGTTGATTCAATAAAAAGAAGAAAAAGAAATCATAAAAAAGTAAATGAAAATGAGGAATTCTATGAAGTAGAAAAAATTTTAGATCATATAATAGATAATGATAATAAATTAATATATTATATTAAATGGAAAGGTTATAATGATGATCATAATTCTTGGGTTAAAGAAAGTAATTTCAATACTAAAACCATAATTAATGAATATAAAGCATTAAACAGAATATAATGATATAATGTTTTTATTACCTATTAACAAATTTAAAAAATTTTTGAATTTCAAATGTTAAATGTGTTCATCTTTTAAAAAAATAATAGCAAATTATATATTTTTATATAATTTTTATTTTTTCAATTGTTAGGATATTATTATTATATTTTTATTTAATTATTATAAATATGATATTTTGATTTATTACTATGACAATTATTAAATATAAAAGAAATGATATAATCTAATTTAACCGCCATAGTTTGAGAAAATATATTCGGAGTGCTACGAGGAATGGAGGAAGAGTGAATCCTGTGCTTAGTGATTTTGCGTACACTGGGGAACAAGCTCCTTTTTTCTATCAAGATACTGGTTTGTATCATAGATGTTTCAGACCATCTGAATTATGTGAGGAACGCGCAAGACAAGCTATAACCATGTTTAGTGCTCGCGAATTTAGCTTGACCCGTTTAATAGACATCATGCACAGAAAAGGTGTAGATGTATTATATGGTGCTGAAGCCATGTCTAAGTCTATGTTGAGGTTTGATAGTGGGGAGTTACCAGCTTTCGAACAAAATTTTGTTATCGATCTGGCGAATGATACTATGTGTGTGTTCAATAATGATGAAACGAACGGATACACTTATAAATATTCGACATTCAGACAATTCTTTTTCGAGCAGGATATTTATCACAAGGGTTATTTGTATGCTTATAGGCATGAATACGTCACAAGTGATGTTTTGATTTATGCTATTAGAAAAATGCCATATGGAACTAAAGCTGTGAAACATTCTCCAGTGGTAGATATTAGAGATGATTTTGTGTTTTTAAAAACATATTCTATCAAGACTGGTTGGAATAGAAGATCTAATGTTAAATGTTCTCCTATGATCATTTCGTGTCACAAAGTTATCTATAATCAGGTGAAGAATTTTTTGACAACTATTGAAAAACCAGATGATGAATATATAGTGTTAGTTACTAGGTATCTTCGTACTATAAATTCAGAATTTGTTGTTAACGGAAAAACTTTCAAGTCATTTGAAAAACTAGAACCGCAGATGTTAAACCAAGTGGTGGTGGCGTTGTTTTTGGAAGCAGTAAAAGAAAAATTAGTGAACAATACTGTTGTACAAAATGTGTTGTCAAACGGCGTCAAATTAATGCATAAACGTAGTAATGTTGAATTTGCTTATGAAGCTTTTTATGACAAGATGAAAGAGTTTTTTTGAAAGTAGAGTGCCCATTCAAGAAATAGTTGATAAATTGACCAAAAGTATGTTAAATACTTCTTCAGATGATTATTGGTCAAAAGATATGGTTATTGAATTTTTCACGTATTCTCATTTTATAGATAATCTGTATAATGAAGAAGCGGTTGGTTTGGCTAGATCTGCTTCGCTGACACCTTTCGAAACCATGTGGTACTATCATTACAGAAATGAGGATGTGTCTGGTATTAGTTGGTTTGAAGACTTGTTGAAGATAGACGTTGAACCTTCTTTTTCTATTGTTGAGGATTCTATTAAAGAAATGGATTTTTCGAGTTTATTCACAGACGAACCCATACCTCCAAAACCTAGAGATAAAGATTATGTAGACGATGATGAAATGGAAGAGATTCTGAATGGATTGGATTCTATAGTAGAATCATTATTGCGTCGATCTGATTCCATGAAGTCTACTGAGTCACAATTGGTGGATGATGCCAATGGATACTCAGAAGTACCTACTGATGTTATGGTTTCTGATATTATGTTACCGGTTTTGCGTCCAGAAGAAGTTTTAGATGCAAAAGAGTTTAAGAAAAAGATTAGGTCAGCCGATAACTTAAAGGAAATAGATTATGCAAATAACATAGGCATAGATTTGGATTATTATGATAAACATACTAAAGCAATATTTGAAGTGTATGTATACTGAAAAGACACTTCGGCGTGTGTCCATAATGTTATGTGTAAACATGCTATGAATGCATTTATAGGTCCAAATTATGAACCTAGTAAGAAAGTTTTGGATGGTCAACAAATGATCAAAATAGGTTATAATACTATAAAATTTGTACGCGGACTAGAGGTTGAGAGATATCATAGAAGTTCCAAGAAATATTCTGTCGGTTATTTACCTTATAAGCCTGATATGGAAACTCCTTGTTTACAATTAAGGTATAATACAGAAAGGAAATTACATGAGGTCAGATCTCCATTTTCGGATTATACAGGATATCTGTTAGTTAGTGATCTTACAGTAGTTATGAACGATGAAAATATAGCTAATTCTTTATTTCGATTTGATAGGAGATTTAACTGGCCCGAACAGATCCTCATGAGTACGGGTGGGGATTAACCGAAAACAATAAAAATATAAAAGATTTAAATGAAATTTAAATTTTTATTAATTTTTAGATGTTTGATAAAATAAATTTTTAATGAAATTAAAAAATTTAATTATCTCGGTTCTTAAGAACCGTATCAGTTATAACATTCCTTGTTGTAAAGATGGTGTCCGAGAAAAATCTTCGATTTTTTGAAGGTGTATCTGGTCTTTCTGAAAGAAACCTAACATGATGGTAATCATGTAATAGAGAACCAATAAAAACTAATAAGTTTTTATTTGGTCCTCGGTGCGGGTACTGGAAAAACACATTTTTCTGTTGAGAATTTTAATCCTAATAATTTTTATGTTGGATCTACGAAAAAAGTTGTATCAGATTTATGTGGAGCTTTAAAAAATAGGTATAGTAATAACTATCCATGTTTTGATTTTGACATGTGTGTTAGGACGTGTGATTTGATTAATGTTAACGGTCTACCCACTGGCGTTTGTGTGGATGACCTTTATGTGGACGAATTTTATCTTTTCGATCCGGATAGTAACTTTGACTTTACTTTTGATTTTATTTATTTTTATTTCGTATTGATTTTGTTTGACAGTTGATTTGGATAATCACTGTGATATTTTTATTTTATTTATTATCTTCTTTTCTATTTCTACCTCTTTACTTTCACTACACTCAACCCGTAACTTCTTTGAACCCTTTTATTTTATCTTATTTTATTTTATTCTACTCCTTAAATTTTTATTTTATTTTACCTTTATTTTTATACTTACTTTTTATCACATTCAAGCACCACACGTGTCATTGATATATTGTACCCCAGTAAAATAGGTGCTATATATTTTAGATGTTGGAAAAAGACCCCCAAGTTTTGTGACTGCTTTTGTGACTTTTGGTCAAACTCTACTCATTAGCCATATTTTTTTTAATTCCCAGATCTATGAGAATGGGCCTTGCAAAATGCATCAAATCTGGATTATAGTTCGGAAAACTTAGGCCCTTCTTGTAATACATCATAGTGTGCCCAAAACGCATGTCCAAGTTCTACATATTATTAGAAATTCAAAATAACTAAAGTTTAATTATTTTTTCGAATAAATTATGCTTAAATTATACCTGATGCAATAACTTTGTTTTGATAAAAGTCAAGGTATTTTGCATCTTTTGGGATGGATGGGAATCCAAAGCACAAGATGACCTTAATCCCTGTTATATCCTTCACACTTTGTAAATCGGCTGATACTCTTTTACATGCCTGTTTGATATATGCTAATCGTAATTCGCAAGCTTTTTCTGTCATATCATGGGGGGCCATGTATCCTTTAAGGCCAGTATCCAAATTGTGTCTTTCAGCCTTTTGGGTATAAATCATACATGCTTCAGCATCATAGGTGTTGCTATAACGCTTGATACGTTCCCCAATGCTCTCTATTAAATAGACTGTATTTAGTAATAGAACATGAGACCATATAATATCTACACACTGAATATTTATCTGTAATAACCTTGGATAGGGCTTTCCCCATTTGCCTTAGCAGCAGCAAGTTCTTCACTTCTATTTTCAGAAACATAAAGATTCCAACCACCGATCACCTTTTTGGTTGAAATCAGTGTTAGAGTGTGGTTTTCACACATTGCTTCTACTTCCTCCACAGTAAAGCATAACTCCAATGCCAAGCTTTCCTTTTTTTTCGATGTTCTTCCACCAAACGAACACATCATTCAGCAAGCTGCTCACAGCGCTCATCACTATCTCCTTCAGGAACATACTCCTCAAGAGGTTGTTCTTCAGGAGTCTATGGGGAGGAAGCTTGTTGTTGGGGTTCACTGCACAAACAATTAAGAATCCACAAGTTAAAAAGTTGTGGATTCTCTTTGGGATTCTTAAGAACCACAAAGAGAATCCACAACTTTTTTTACTTTGGGATTCTTACAACCAAACTTGGACTCTGTAAGAATCCTAAAGTTATAAGTTGTGGATTCCTAAATCCAAAGTGGGGGTATAGCTCTGCATATTTATTTTGGTTTACCCCTATTCTCTCTATATGCAGCATTTAAGTTTTTTTTTACGATGGCATGCATAGCATAACCTTATGTATACTAGTGTATATGGTAATATTAATTTATTCTGATACATTATATTTAGAATGGATGTACCAAAGAATAAAAAATAAAAGAACAAAAAAATATTAGATGGACGATATATGAAACAATCCCCTTATGTACCCTGCACTTAACTTTCTCCCCCCCCAATTTTTAAGATTTTTTAAATTCAGCCTCATATAGTTGAGAGATGAGTCACGTGTAGGGAAGTTAAGTGCAGGCGACTCAAGCAAAAAAAAAACTTCTCTTTAAAGTATGTATAAAAGAAATTATGTGACAAATAGATTTATAACTGATTGTTGAATGTAAAACAAGAATAAAAAGAAGAGGTATTGTAGATGAAAGTTTTTATTCTCATTACACTATTTAAAAAAGATGCTAAAAAAAAAGATGCAGGCTTTTTCGTTTTCATTTTTTGGCCAAAAAAAAAGAACATTAACCTTTTTTTTTTTCTTTTTTTTTTTTGAAATGCCATTAGACAAAATAAAATAATTCGTAAGCAAATAAATTACAACGCATGGCGTTTTTTCTTATGTACTCGGGTAAACAACAAAAAAAAGTGCTTTTCTACAACTTTTTATTATATACTGCAGAACGGATTTATTGACGATTGACTTTTATTAATCTAGCTTCAAACAAATCGTTGAATAAATTCAACTTTCAAACAGCAATTACAACAACAGGACTAAAAGCTTTGGCAACACAGTAATATTGCGACGTGTATTTTACGGATAATAATTACAACAAATTCTGTTTTACTGATTATCAATAAGAAGATTTAAAAACGTCCTTACATCTTAGATATTTGGCATCTCTGTATAAAAAGTTTCGGCAGCTATAATCAACCGCGATAACGTGCAAAAGGTAAAAAAAAAGGAGAAATAACTAATACATTCAACAAAATAAAAAAAACACTGGAGAATAGGCAAAAACAATCATATGTGGACATATTATTTGATACTGACTTGGCCAATTTTTTTTCTTTCATACACTCAAATATATATATATACGCATATTATATTCTCAATTTTATATTGCTATATGGATTTAATGGTAACGACAATATTCAATGGATACTTGATCAAAATGGATTAATGGGAGTATGAAAAGTAAGTTAGTTAGTTGATTGATAAAAAAAGAGATATAATAATGGGATCAAATAAAAAAGATTATTTGATAATTAAAAATCATGCGGTTTTTTGTTCGTGCTGTTATTGTTAATTTTTATGTTTTTTGTTGTGTTTTTACTTGATTATCAAAAATTACTGATGCTTATATTCGCGGTTGTGTGCCAAGAAAAATAAGCTTTCTGCTGAAGGTGAATAATTGTATTACTATGGAGGGTATTTAACCAGAGAGCTAGTGTATTTTGTATCATTTGTTTATTTTACTTTTTAAAAAAAACACCAAGTTATAAAGCATTTCGTCATTTCAAAAGAAAAAAAAAACTAAAATGTCAGACACCATTAACAATAAGATCGGGCGTTGCACCAAAGTAATTCCGTATAACAATTACCAAAAAACAATTAAGGAATTCCACCATGTTACAGGTGAAGAATGGATTCACCAAAACAAACGTTATGGAAAAGGGTGGTTTAGCGAAGATAATATTGACAAATATGATGGTTGTATGTTATAATCATAATAAAAATAAAATCTAATTATCAGTCATAATATTGAAATAACTTTGATTTGTCTATGTATTATAGTAGAAAGAAAAAGACGCAAGGTAGATCATCAATATTATGATGGTGAAGGTCGTAAAGTTATCTTCAATGAAACATTCTTGTGTGCTCACAGTGGTAAAAAAAGAGTTCACAGTCAACGTGTTCCTAGTGATAAAACACGCCCTAGACAAGAGAAGTCTAAAAAAGTTGACTGTCCAGCAAAGCTTGAAGCAAAAAGGTATGAAGAAGATCCCGATAATGTGACTCTTCGCTTCTTTGGAGAACATACCGCACTTCACAGCCTGAGAGATGTAAATTACCTTCCGCTTGAAAATTGGGTCAAGATCCTTATCAAGGAACGTCTCGAGGAAGGTGTTGATGTGCCAACTATTGTGGATCTCGTTAATGATAAATAAGAAAAGAAGAAAGAAGAAAGTATTAGGGGTCAGCTTTTGGAATCTCTAAGATTATACCGTGCTGTTACTTATGAAGATGTATATAACCAGTATTATAAGATCATGGTTAGACAAACGCGTATGGCAGAGCATGATTTCAGTTCTGTTGGATTATGGTTGGTTGAACTTGAATCCAAGTCATACCATACATTTCTATGCGGTCAAAGCAATGCCGATACACAAGTATATAACTTTGGATTTGGATTTGTTGCTCCTTGGCAATTAGAACTACTTAAAAGGGCTCGTTCTTTTTGTTTAGATGCAACACATCATGTAACTATATATCCTAATACTGTTATGTACACTATTGTTCTTTGTCATGAAGTAACTGGCCGAGGTGTCCCTGTTGCATACCTCATTACCAATGATCAATCAGAAGAGCCAGTTAGAAAATGGCTAACAGACCTTAAGGGTCTTGGTGTTTCTCCTCGTCAGATTACAGTTGACTGTAGCAAAGCAGAGGCAAATGCAATTAATAGAACATGGGCTGGATCTGTTACAATTCGTTTGTGCGCCTGGCATGTAGTTCGTGCTTGGCAAAAAAACATCAAAGAAAAAGTCGTTGTGGGTGATGGTGAAGATAAAAGAGCAGTTGTCAATGCAATTTTTGCTGATATACGCGATATGATGTATGAGGAAGATCGATCTGAATTTTATAATCAGTTGGAAAAGTTTCGTACTGACTGGGCTAATCAAGATGGCTTTATGACATACTTTGAACAACAATGGATTAGAAATGATTTATATAAACAGTGGGTTCGATCTTTTCAAGAAGCCATGTTTAGACATATGGAATTAAACATGTTTATTGAATCATTTCATAATCAACTTAAGACTGTATATCTACAACGTCGTCGTAATTGTCGCATGGATGGGCTTATTTTTCTTCTCATAAGTAAAGTTCATAAACGAATCGTTCGTAGAATCAAAGCAGAAACAAATCGCGTTGGAAGAATGGGCCCATTAGCACTGGCACGTCGTGAAAGACAAATGAAAGCAGAGGCGTATACACTTGAGCAGCTTGATATGATGATTGAATTAAAAGAAGATGGTCACCAAATTCAATCATTCACTGATATTAATATATATTATATGGTAAATATGTTTTTTTTTTCGTTTCTATTGTGATTTTATATAACTTCATATATTTGAATTTCTAATATTTAAAATATAGGTGACTTCTGATGACACTTTTATAACATCGTGCACATGTGCTGATTTTGACATTACTCAACGTGCATGCAAACATATGTATGCTATTGAAATCTCTGAGCCGGAATTAAGTGTTCGATTACCACATCACTCTTCTATTGCTAATGTCCTTGAGGATGATGTTAATTCTAATTTAACAGAGGAAACAGCCGTCATTATAAATAATAATACCAGTGTCACACCAGTTGTACAACAAACACATTCGGAGCGCATCCAAGTTATACTACGTCAAATGCAACACCATGTTACAGACGTGAGCTTTTCCTCGGCTGATGATCAATCTCTTGAAAATATTATCGAACAGCTTACTTCCATCCAACAGCAACTGAATAATATCGGCAATATTGGTACCAACCGTCAACTACAAACCCAACTATCTAGAAGACGCCGCAATTAATTTTTTTTTGCTTTCTTATCCAACTTCACTTTATTATCAAAACATTAAACTTTCGCCCCTCTCTTGATCAATTGCCTTCTTATCTATCTATCTATCTACATATATATATTAAAACATTTTATCTTTTCAATATTAGCATATACAAAAAATTCAGCAATAAACGGCCAACTTATATTTGACAATATGAGCAAACTATTCACTTTTTTTAAAGAAAATTAACAATAACAGCACGAACAAAAAACCGCATGATTTTTAATTATCAAATAATCTTTTTTATTTGATCCCATTATTATATCTCTTTTTTTATCAATCAACTACCTAACTTACTTTTCATACTCCCATTAATCCATTTTGATCAAGTATCCATTGAATATTGTCGTTACCATTAAATCCATATAGCAATATAAAATTGAGAATATAATATGCGTATATATATATATTTGAGTGTATGAAAGAAAAAAAATTGGCCAAGTCAGTATCAAATAATATGTCCACATATGATTGTTTTTGCCTATTCTCCAGTGTTTTTTTTATTTTGTTGAATGTATTAGTTATTTCTCCTTTTTTTTTACCTTTTGCACGTTATCGCGGTTGATTATAGCTGCCGAAACTTTTTATACAGAGATGCCAAATATCTAAGATGTAAGGACGTTTTTAAATCTTCTTATTGATAATCAGTAAAACAGAATTTGTTGTAATTATTATCCGTAAAATACACGTCGCAATATTACTGTGTTGCCAAAGCTTTTAGTCCTGTTGTTGTAATTGCTGTTTGAAAGTTGAATTTATTAAACGATTTGTTTTAAGCTAGATTAATAAAAGTCAATCGTCAATAAATCCGTTCTGCAGTATATAATAAAAAGTTGTAGAAAAGCACTTTTTTTTGTTGTTTACCCGAGTACATAAGAAAAAACGCCATGCGTTGTAATTTATTTGCTTACGAATTATTTTATTTTGTCTAATGGCATTTCAAAAAAAAAAAAGAAAAAAAAAAGGTTAATGTTCTTTTTTTTTGGCCAAAAAATGAAAACGAAAAAGCCTGCATCTTTTTTTTCAGCTTCTTATTTAAATAGTGTAATGAGAATAAAAACTTTCATCTACAATACCTCTTCTTTTTATTCTTGTTTTACATTCAACAATCGCTTATAAATCTATTTGTCACATAATTTCTTTTATACATACTTTAAAGAGAAGTTTTTTTTTTGCTTGAGTCGCCTGCACTTAACTTCCCTACACGTGACTCATCTCTCAACTATATGAGGCTGAATTTAAAAAATCTTAAAAATTGGGGGGGGGAGAAAGTTAAGTGCAGGGTACCTAAGGGGATTGGTACACAAGGGGATTTTCTATAAATTAATACATGTATGCCTTAATGATAATCTTGTCTCTAGCTTTTCATGTTTTCTCTTAACCCCTGCATCCAACTACTTCAATTTTTGTGAGATGCACCATACTCTGAATTTGCTAAAAGGTGTGTCTTGGAAAGCTAAACTGTAGTTCTGTATCTCTAACATGATATCATACATTAACAAATATCTTCATTCATATGATATTGATTTGGGGTCTATTGGTAGATACCCAGTATCTAAGAACTGTTTTAGCTGCTGTTTGGACTCTATAAAAAGGATAAGCTTAGTCATTGAAGGCAAAAAAATACTTCTGAATAAATACTAAGCATTATTTTATTATTCGTATAGACAATATCATGTGTTTCTTTATCCTCATCTTCATTTATTTCTTTATTTTGTTCTTTGGTTACTTCTTTATTTTCTTCTTTATCTTCTTCACTTACTTCTTTATTTGCTTCTAGATTAATAAATTTCAATCGTCTCTTTTGACATATACAAGTTGATGTCAAACCAATTTGCATAAATAACTCTTGTGCACAAAAGTTTTGGTTTCTTAGGGTTTCTTGTAAAGCATATTTCTACATCTTCTAATTTGTCGATGATCTTGGTATATTTTCTAACATTCTTTTCATTGTATGACACCGCATAAAACAATCATACTGCTTCCTCGCGAGAAATAACAATCATGATTTTTTTCCAAGTGAAATGCTGAAATGAAAAATCAGAAAGAGTGGGGTGACCAATTGGCTTTCGGAAAAGCGACCAATTGGTATTCAGAAAAGTGACCAATTAGCATTCAGACAAGTGACCATTGTTTCTCAGAAAGGTGATTAATTGATGCTGGAGGAAGCACTGTATGACTCTTATTGTACCCACTTCCTTATTCCTATGACCTTTTCCCTGTAACACAACAGGGTTTTATTCCCTTTATACTTTTGAGAGCTGTCTCAAACAAAAATGTCAAACCTGACGACGTATTTAAGGGAGACGTTAAATAAAACCAAAAATTTTCATCGTATATATATATATATCCCCCACCTATGGCCAGAAAGCCTAATTATGGAGTAATGGATCAGAGTTTTAACATTGCTGTAGTAAATAAGAGATGGTCTATATTTGATTAAAAAAAAGTAAAACTGTATTTTATAAAAAGTAAAAGTTTTGTATATTATTGTATACTCAACTAGATCAATTGAAAACGCACAAGTAGTGCCCACAAGATAGAAAAAAAAAATACTTAAAAAAGAGAGAGATCGACAAACTTCATTATTATTTTATTAATCTTGCAATGGTAAAAAGAATTGTGAGCAGTTGTTTTGGGTGTGATTTCAAAGGATATTTATTGACAAACAGAAAATGTAAACATAGCAACAATCGGCTATATAGCGAGTAACTATATTAATGACCGTAATGATATGTTCCTGTAAGAATAGTATGTAAAAAAAACTCTTAATAAAGGTCTTTATAATAGATATAATACCAGAGAAAGTTAAGTGAGGGGATTTGGAAATTCATGCGGAGAGTGAATGCTGTTTGCGTCATTTTCTCTTGATAAATAAAGGGAATGTTTTTCTTTTTATTGCTTAATTGCTTAATATAAGGTGAGCGAATTATTCATGTCTGGTATATAAGCTTGAGCGCTTCTTTGGTGATCAAGCTTATTCGAATAGTTTTAAATATACTAATTCTTGCGCGCAGCAGATTGATATGTAGACTACTACAAGTATCCCATCTTTTTTACTATATATTTTTACCATGTGATGAACGTGGACATGAGGTTTCCCATTTTCCTCTTCCCTCAGCGTTCATTATGCTTTTTTCTATTAGGACGAAATCTTCGTTCGAGTGAATTGGTGTGGACATGAGGTTTTCCCGTTTGCCTCTTCCCTCAGCATCAGTTGGCGACTTTATCTATATACTTTTATTATGATTTCTTGGTTTGCCTGCTCCCTCACTTCTTTTTCCATATACCTTACGCTTTATATTTATCTTATATAGATGGATCGGATCATTAATTTGGTTTTGATATGGTATGACTGAACAATTATTCATCACGTTCCTCCCTTTAAACTTTTGGTTGAAGCCCCAGGTCTTTTAGAAGCGACTTGATCCTATTGTTCTGATCAAATGGTGTATTTTTGTTATTAAACAATAAAGCATTTATATTAAAACTAAATAATATTTAAATATACCAAGTGGATGATGGGATTAAGTGGTGAGTATATATGGATATGTCACCTCATTCTTTCGGCATCCTCATAATTATTATACTGTATGTTCGTGCTACATAAACTCAATGAGGACAATATTTATAAATATTAATAATGATAATAACGATAATAGAAATATTGATGTATATATTTGAAGTGCATATAATGAATCGTGATATAAAGTGGAGAGAATGGAGAGAGAGGGGGGAAATTACATGCGATATAGGTATACATATTGTGTATATACTGTAAGAGATGGTTTGTATGTTATTAAATACAGTATAATATATGTATATTATGATAAGTGCTTTTTCGTAGAGAATAAAATAAGAAATAGTTATTATATATCACAACAATAAAAAAACGGATACAGGAAATAAAGATGGGTAAGTAAAAAAAAAGTGAATTAAAATACATGTTAGCTATATATGTATGTATACATTAATAAACAAGGTGCATTGGTAAATGATATGATTTTCGTAAAGGACTGTAAAATGAGTGGAAATGAATGAGCTGAAGTATGTTGGATGTATGTGTATGAGTGATGAGAAAGGGACTACATGACAGTAGAATGATGTTTGCTTTTACTCGGCTCGGTGTTTGGGAGTGCTAAAAGATTCTACTGTATAGTCATGACGAATAGTTACTCTCTTCTTTTCCTTGTAAAATGCATAGCATCTTCTGGCGTTGGAGTACGTCATTTTCTGCATAATGTATAGACCATTAACATTAGTTACCATTATGAAGCACATCACATAACTCCTTTTTTTATCTAGAGCATCCTTACCCTCATTGTTGCTAATGCTTCGTAGCTGGATAATAAAACGTATAAATCATGACGGTCCCGGGGGATATAAAATATTGATAATGGAATAAGTCGGTAGGTCGCTTGATACATTAAATCCATTACGAATAAGGTGCACTTGAATCCTAATAAAGAACATTATCACGTTAGTAAACAATATCATACTCACAAATCCAATCGCACTTTTCTTTTTTAGCTACCTTCTATCAATACCCCAAGAACTGTGATATTCTCATCGTCCATTCCATCCTTCACCATCTTGTCAATAGCATCTTTCATTTCATTTGCTAGTTTTATGAAATCTGGACGGCTGCCATTTTTCACTTTTTCAAAGGGTTTGATCTCCACAATTAAAAGACCTTGCTCAGGCATACTGTCAAAGGAAAAATTCATAGAGAGATCAGAGTATCGGCTAGTGCTTCTATTTCCATCCACACTACCACGTCTTTCTGATGAACCTTGGGCTTGACCATCCGTACTATAATAAGAATTTTAAAAATAATGAATATATAAGTAGACATTTCAGTGAATCACACACATCATGATCATTTGCAAAAATCGGTTACTTTACCCACAACAAGTAACTAATTCTGTTTCATCAATAAAAGGCAAGAATATCGGATAAACAGAAGCAATAGAAAATGAGCTCTCTTGTTTATCAGCCTTATTTGAAGAACTTGGTTTGTAACATTCAACTCTAAATATAATCGGTTAGTGACTTTAATACTTCATTTCTCTCTCTCTCTCTCTCTCTCTCTCTCTCTCTTACTCATAGTTAACATACATCCTGTTCATGGAGAATTCGATACACGAATTGTCACCAGCTGCATCAACCGGTACTGCCTTGATGATCTTTTTGCAACTATTGAAGTTTTTATCTCCAGCCTGTTTATCCCAATCAGTTTACCATAAAAAATATATCCAATTCAGAACCAAAAACCATTATGACACGTACCCGAGCAAACTGTACAATCGAAAAAATTACATCGTCATCCAAACTTTTTATCGGATACAATTCATTGACTTCTTTTAGCATACAATCCCATTCTTCTTCATCGAAACCATAATGCAAACGAGAATTTGGAGCACATTCTACACCGTCAATTAAGAAAATACAGTTTAAAGCACTATAAATAAATTCAATTAGTTATTTTATCTCGTAAATTTTCCCTTGCGATCTTGAATGATCATACGTACAGTTCTTCTTGATAAGTTTTTAAAACACCTTCTTTTGCATGTTCAATCGTTTCGTTTCTAAATTTTAGGAATCGTTCAGTGATTGGTGTGGTATTGATTATCCACTATTATTAAAATCATGCTGTTAGTATATTGAGTGGATACTTGTACGTATATATAAACTCTTTTTATATTTTTACCTGATCGCAATATTCTTTTAATCCAATTGAGGGGACACCATTTCCAGAGAGATAGTCCATAAGTTTTTTTCTCTAATCGAATGGGGGAAACATATTTTTAGTAACTATGTTTATACTGTGTAGTTTAATTACTCACTCTTTTCTTGGTGCTTTCGGTGCTACTTTTTCTCGAGGATACAGGGGAAGTTGTTGACTCTGATTCTGCTTCTGATATTAATGTTCTTTTACCCAGAGTCTATGCAAAAGTTAGCATTAGAATTATTCCAATTGGCGCACAAAAATATGTAGCTTGCTCCACATCATAATACCTTTGGCAATAATTCTTCTTCTTCGTCATCTTCTTTTTCTTCTTCTTCGTCACCTTCTTTTTCTTCTTCGTTATCATCTTTTTCTTTATCTTTATCTCCTCTCTCTTGAATCTTTTTTTTTAAAAAAAATAAAAATATTTTTAGGTAAACAACCAATGATTGTTTAAATTATATATCAACACCGTTCCCATGGTTACCTTCGTTTCTATCTCCTTCCAGTCTATCTTTTCCTTGTGCCATTTCTAAACATATTTTCATTATCAGCGCATTTCGATAGCAAATAATATTTATTTACTACATTGTTCAATACCTCAACATTAAACTTCTTCACGAGTTTAGCAAACTCCACTGGCCACCAACGTTCGGCGTGGGCTTCTTTCGGGACATTTTCAATGATTACTGTAGAATCAAAATCATAAAACCGCTTCAGCGAGACTTTATATGATTCTTGGGAAATATACTCTTGGAAACCTATATAATATAATGTATGAATATGTGTGTCTTATACATATACATGTCGCATTCGACATGTTCGTATACTTACGCTGTTCAAGTGACATGTTTGGTAGTTCTTGTGCGCAGTGGGTAACTGTTGCTTAGCAACAAATTAGGGCTCGTCTATATGCACCAGGTCCGACCCGGGATTTACCTCTCTTTTTTTAAATCGGTTTCGTACGGTTTCGTAATAAAGCTGGGCCATTGGATACGCACGTCGTGTTTGAATCTTTCAAGAATAATATGAACACGGCTAAGATGCAGTGCTATTGAAAGTGTGCGTTTTCACCCAAGTATATTTATCTGGAGAGTGAAGAATGTATGGGATTTATAGCCGCAGAATGCGATTGGAGCTTTGAAGGTGTCAGAAGCAATCTGAGCACATTCGAGAGCGCGAAACTTTTCATTACTGTGCGGAATGAGGATTCCTTTAATACCATGCTGATCATAACTTTTATAAATACCATTAATATTTGTCAAATACGTAATATCCCAGCATTGGATCTTTTCACAGCACAAAGTTTCGAACTATAATTACAGTATGGATCATAGAAATTAATTCTGTAACTCCTATTCTTGAATGTCCCAAATCCAAGTTTTAGTAAGCCAAGATAACCAATAATTAATTTACTGAATTGCTAGAATTAGCTTAGGGAATCCTAGAATTAAGGGAATTGAGAGCCCGATCAGCTCTATGTCTTATAAAACGATCCAGTTCAGCTTTATTACTATTTATTTTGGATAAATCATTAAAATTGTAATGATAAATAGTGCTCGATTATTTTTTAATAATAGTGATATCAAATTATTAATCATGTTAGTTGTCATTATAAACTATATTAACAATAATTACATTTATTAATTTCTTTAACATTATAATAATATTGTAAAAAATAAGTTTGATAACTTCTTTAATCAAATTAAGTTCAAATTCCCAAACAGTAATTCCGTGATTTCGGGATCTTCAGTCGACTCCATATACGGCCAGATACAATAATGCCTTGTTAATCCATCTACTTCGCCAGATAAGATACCAACAAAATCACAAATAGCTTCTACATCTAATATCGTTAAAACCGGATTCGCGAAAGCTGAGGGAGTTATATAAATTGATCCCGAAGTAGAATCAATCGTCGTACTGTATAAACCAATTGCCATTAACATTCTTGATGTTTCTCCTTGTTCATGTACAAAATAAAAGTAAACTTGACCATAATAATATTGTGTTCCTGGAAGAATCACGGAACCTACTCCCCCATTAACATTGCTTCATATATATATTATTATTATGTCTATTCCTATAATGCAACTACTTTGTGTTAAGCATTGATGATAGTAATTATAATAATACACTTACAGATCAACACCCAATCTAAGTCGAACAAAATGAGCTGCTCGATTGCGCTGTGGATTAAATCCAAGTAAGCTCCCAAACACCTTATTGCTGTACCAAAGTCTTACGCCATATCGCACTTTTTTGTTTATTTGACTTCTCTTGATGTTGCTGTTCTCAGTCCACGTTCTTAAAAATGTCATCAACGCTTCTATTAGTCTTCTTCCACTAACACTGGCAATTGTCACTTCTTCGTTTTTCTCCAAATCAATACTTTTCAACTGCCCTCTAATTTCTGGATCGTCATCTCCTGCTCCGTCCAATGAGTATACTATTTTTCTTTTTCTTTTCACCTGTTCATCATCATTATTTTTTTCAAGGAAAGCATCGACATATCTTGCCATACCAAGCTTTAATAAAATATTATTAGCATTTGCACCAGGGAGTCTCTATAAAATATATTTTTCTTACTATCAGCTTTACCCTCTGTCAATTTTTTGCTCTGGTAATTTTTAATTGGTTTCGATAAATGCTTACATTAGAACTAAGTAACCTCTTGATTAGTCCTATTTTCCTTTCAAGAACTCTAGAAGAATACATACGCATTGGTCCTAATAACTCTATCATTCTTGTTGTATGTGTCATATAGTGCTGATTCGGTGTAAATACAGCAACCGAAAGAACTTGTCCACCGTCTCTACCTGGATTGCATAACTCTCGTAAATAATAATGCCAATGTTTAAGATCTCTATTCATTATATCATTAATATGTAATAATAAAATATATATTTTAGTTTATTACTGTTATATTATATTTTTATTAACATATAATATACAATGTACTTTACTTACATTTCAATATTCTCAACATCAATCCTTGTAAGCTCGTATGTAAGTAGTTTTTGGCAAGCGCGAACTAGTGCCATCGTTGCCTCTTGTGCCTTTTTTGTTTTTAACCTAGGTACTATCAATGTTGGTACCACTAGCAATAGAAAATCTTGCCAATCTACTGCCCGGACTGTGCCTGATAATACAGTTTGCCAGTTACCATTAAAAGCTGTGGGAATATTCTGGCGAGACTGTCTCATGCTTGTCATTATTTCATCAATATCATCGATTGCAAAAGGGCTTACGTTACTGTTTAAATCAAATTTTGAATTTATTAAATTTAGGTATAAATGACCTAGTCCATGGTAAACTAAATGCATTTCATCCAAAGCATAAAATTCTGGGCCTTTGATTGCATAAAACTTCTTCTGTACGAATAAACTTGGCCCATTCAATCCTGCCTATTTTTTCAAGAAAAGAATTTAAGAAAACTATATACAGTAATGCTTCTATCTTTTAATTCAATTACTCACCTCTGTCCCTAAGATCAGGGACTGTCTTGTTCTCCAATGCTCACTCACTCCACTGTGATCAATAAAGTAAATGCCATGACCTTTTTCATTATGAACGCCTGTAATTTTACATATTCGACACCCAGCTCTATGCAAATGCCCACGATGATGTGCAAGGGAATCAGCTTGCGGCAAATCTCCTGTGGCTAGTATGAGATGTACTTCTGATGAAATTATTGTTCCATCTTCAAGTTCTACTTCAATACCATCATCTTCCATTCTTTTCAAGTCATCAAGTATCGGTTCCAAATAACTATCTAAATCAGCAGGAGGTCGTTCACCATCCGTGAGGCATACCTGAACTGTATATTCTTGTCGATATCTATATAAATAACATAAATGTTGGTGCGTTCGGTCAGTTTACATTATTTTTCGAGTACATTTGTAACCATAGTACTCTTATTTGATCTTCCAAACAAGTAGAAATTTCATAGCATATTCTTGCCTGATTAAAGGATCAAAGTTCAGTACAATAAATTGAATCAACGTCATTGATCGTCTTGTACTTGGATTTTTAAAAGGCGCAAATCCATCAGCAGCAAGATATACAGCAATGTCATATTTATTTTCGAAAAAATTATCATTTTTTTTCATGTCTTGATATATGTTTCCGTCAAAAATATCATTATAAATTCCAGGACGATGTATATACTCATGACGATAAAGAAGTTTTTTCCTTGTATCTTCATCATATAGCATGTATGCTATTTGTTGGGAAAGTGGCAGCATTGCTATCTGGGCTTTTGGTTTACAATTATACTGCTTGTTGTAGAACTGGATGTAGCAGAGGTAGAATCTTCGTATCTGGATGTACTACAAGTTTGACATATATCACTTCTATAATATCCATGTCTTGAGCGTGTGCTCTGATCATAGAACAGCCGACAGCCATTTACACAAACATCATACCACTCCTGGTCAACAGGATATACGTCATTTGTTGCAACTTTTGCACTTCTGTATGGAGAATATATATGTTCATGATCTATAAAAAAGTCTTATATTAACTCTAAGAATTATAGCGTGTTATGATATATATGCGAATATTTAAAAATATCATCTTGCCTTTATCAAACATAGATATAATTTCATTGGTATAGTCAATGAATTCTTTATAAGCAGCTTGTTTTACACCATGTCGATCAACAATTCGTTTTAATTTTAGACTCAAAATTGCGATTTTTGTTCTTGAACGATCAGGACGATTAAACAAATATCGTTTTGGTTGGTTTAAATTATTTTCAGGTTCGTGTTCCCATGTCTGTTGTTGACCCAGTTGTTGTTGCTCTTGTTGAACAATACTTTGCTGTTGTTGTTGTTGAGATTCCTGATGTTGTGACCGTTGTAGATTTTTATGTTGTTGTGGTTGCTGTGGAGATACATGTTGCTGTAGTGGCTGATAATGTATAAGCTGTTGTGGTTGCTGAGGCTCATCATGAAACTGGACCTCCTGCTGTTGATTGTGATGGAATGGCTGCTCGTTCAAATCGCGACTTGTAGAACCTCTGTTTTTCGGATTTTTTTGGCAAGCTCCAAAATGCTTTTTGAAATGAGCAAGCCCAATTATTGTGCTATTACACCAGCCACAGTTAAATGAATTAAAATCCTTTTGAACAGAACTTCCTGAGCTTTTTCTTTTTCTGTCAGTCTTGGTTGTCATTGATCGTGAGCAGTGATATGATAGTACTAGATGAAATTAGTGTAAATACGAAAGAAGGAAAGGAGGTTCATTTTCACAAGTTTTTTTTTTTTTGCTCTCAAAAAACAAGAATAAGAGCATATTTCGGGATGTACTTTTTTAAGAAGTTACACTACATCTAGTAGTACTGGAAAATAAACAATTAAAACTTGTTCTCTATTATTATTCATATTTGCATTTCACATGGTTAGAAATAAAAAAACATGTTTAACTAGTTTTAAGAAATATAAAAAAGCATGTTCCAGCCTTTGAGAGAGATAAAGATATTGTTATACAACTTTATCATTGGTCATTTATTTAAATAAAAACAATATCTAAAATATTCTTCACATCTTTACCTTTTTTTCCCCATGACTACGCGAACAACAAGACACGTTTATAACCTGGTGGATACCGTAAAAGACACGACAAACCGTACCGAAAACGAGGCGTTGGCTTTGACACGACGTATAGAGCATATCGCTGATAACTTCGTTTCTATTAATCAACGTTTGGTTTTCGTGATGGACGCAGTACAAGAATTACGTGATCTCTATAATGATAATTCTCAGGTGAATGAGCAACAAGAAACACCTACTCCACCTCAGGTAATTTTTTACTATTGAGTTGTTATCGTTGCAAGTCTTTACATTACTATTTTCTCTTATCTTTCTGTTTCTTTTTGATCTATGTGTTGTGAATTTATATTAGGAACGCAGGGAAGTTTGGAGGCGCCCTACCGAAATTACTCATAACCGTGCCACTGCTATACGTCTTACCATGCCACTACTTTCACAATTAATTGTTGATCGTTTTTTTAATGGGGATGATGCTGCTGCGTTGAGTCCTCTTACAAACCTTGCTTTGTCAGTAGATCAAGTCTTGGCCAATATCCAAACAAATCATAATATTAATGTTGGCCAAGTTCCTTGGGGCCGTATCCCTTTTCCGATACAGCATGAAAGTATCCGTGAATTAGAGAAAGCTTCCCATGCCTTTGGAATAGGACTGGATGAGTGTGACCAATCGTGGGCGGCAAAATGGCTGGTTGGTTACAAATGGGGTTATTTGTACCAATACATACGAATGGTATGACAATATAGATGAGTTCACGTATGAACGTTTTCTAGTTATTTATTTATTTTGTTTGTCTTCTTTTAAATATAATAGAGGAAAAACACTCCAAGAGCACAACGTGCATCTACTGATGAAGCTTTAGACCTTGGAGAAAATAACAATAATAGTACCATATGCTCATCATTCACAAGATCGCACCGAAACAGAATGGGCTCTTAACCAACATCTGTCAAAAATAATAATAATACATACTATCACTATACTACATTTAAACTATTGTATTTTTTTTTGCACAAAGTGCTACTCTTATTCTCACGTATTTTTTCTTTCAGTATTTCATATTCTTTCAGACAAGTACTTCTTTTAAAAAATATCATTTTTATAGTCTTATATATTACTATTTATTATACTTAATACAATCATATATATAACAATTTGTAATAAAAATAATAACTCGATTAGTTGACTGTAGTCCTTCTAAAACTTTGGATTATACATTCATTTATATAAGCAAGCTCTGTAAAAAGAATTTTACTATCGTATTATTATCCATCATTTCCTATCTGGTAGAATCATAATGAAATTGGCGTGCGCTTGCAATAGTAATACTACGCGTAAATTATTAGCTATATTTTTCAAAGAATTGTAGAATAATAAATCATCTTAACCAACAATGAATTTGTCGGGAGTCCAATAGTTTTCAATCCTACAATTACAGTTTGTGTTCTATAACTAATCCTTTTAAAACTTTGTAAACCTTTATAATCTGGTATTAGAGGATCGGAATTTGTCACTGTGTATTTATATCAACATATTTTTTTTCGTCACCAAATAATTTAGCTGCCAATGCTCCAAACCCACATTTTCCATCCCCAATTTGGTCATACACTTCGTCTACTGCAAGGCGAGGGATCAGGTTGTTGATCTCCATATATATATTTCCCACAATGCGGATTTTACAGGGTGGAGTAATGGATGATGATGGTGATGAGTTTAATTGTAAGTTATCTGTGGCTTTACACTTTCCCTTCCTATGAATTTAATTAAAGATGTATTAAGTAATGTGTTGAATAGTATCAATTATTAGAATGATCTTAGAAATAAATAAATACCAAAACTAGTTCTTGCTTTTTTTTTACTTTCTTGTTCTTGATATTCTCAAGCAATTAAGTCACGTTTTTTGTTTTTTTCTTGATCTTTGCCTCTGTCTTTCTTTGGAGCATTTTTCGGCTGCTGTAGTCAAGATCCACAAAAAGATCATTATTGATTGCTTTTAAACGTTGTAACAAGGTATTACGTTGTTTTTAATTAGTATATTTATAAAGTAAGATGTTAATACGTGTGAGTTCATCATTAAATTTGTCTTCATTATTCAGTGGAATATAAGATTCTGTTATTGCAGAAAATTATCTGTATTATATGTATTTGTATTTTCTACACGATTTAATTGAAATATAAGTATCAATATCAAATATCAAATATCCTAAAAAGTGTTGTTCTGATTAAGATAACCTTCAGATGCAGTTCTTTCAGGGTAAAGATGCCAACGTCTAGAAATCAAGCTTAATGGAACTGCACCGGTGGCTATTAGTATGTGACAGCATGGGATATTGTGATAATCTATTATAGCACATCTACAAATATTTGTCTTAAGGTATTCCAATGCTTGAGCTCATCACGGATGGGGCAGAATGCAAATTTGGATATATAACGTTCTAATTTCACTAAGCGTTCTTTTTGAGATTCACAAATATGGGGACTAACAGTAAAATATTCTTTATCATGCTGCTGGTTCCACGCTACGTTGTATTATAGGGTTACAAAAGAAATATGCGTAAGTAATATGTGTGAATAGATCATTTTGAGGTTTTATACGTACTCTCAATCTATAGTGTTCATCGATTTGCTCAAAAACAGAGAATAAATTTCCATTTGATGATTGAATTGATCTTTTTAGATTAGCAGGAGCTCTTTCAACACGATTTGGACTGTTATTGTTAAAATGAACTATATTTGAAATACGTAACACTTCCAATCCACTTATCACAGAATTCTAGCTTTCTGTTTTGTTTTATTAGAGTACATATAAAGAGTCGGTTAATTATTGTAACAAATGAATATATTCTATTATGGTCTACTTTTTTTAAATATTTTATAACTTCAGCTGGATTTTTAGCTTTTTGAGCTATTTCATTATACTTTACCAGTACTTTAGACTCAAACTTTTCATCCGGAATCGCACACATATCTTCATGTTCGTCATTATATTGGCCAGTCATTAAAAAGTTAACTGCTTTTTCAAGCTCTAGGTAATCATCCTTTACGTCAAAAAGGTTTGCAATTTTGTTTTGAAGTTACGACGTAGAAGGACCTTGCATAACAACTTTTTTGAGTTAGAAAAAACTTTCTCCAAGACTTTTACTAGTGCACCTTCACTATCAGTTACAAAAGGTTCTGGATATACTGATTTGATGGCCATACAATATTTTGTAGCCGCTGAATAACCCATTCGTAAGTTTCATTTGTTTCTTGAGATACCCATCCACCAGCAATGCAAAATGTTTTTAAATGTGGATAATTAATGTTACCCATTCCCAGTAATGTCTGAAAGAGCAAAGCCCCAATAGAGTTAAAACAAGAACAGTTTAATAACAAATTCAGACTAATTGATTATCCTATTGGTAGTCAAGTCATGGTTAAAGCTGTGTCTCGCACAAATAAAATGCAACTACAGTAAGTATTCGCTAAACCGGTACCCAATATATGTGAGGATTTGTACCGGTTTAGCGAATTACCGGTTTAGCGAATTGAAACGCAGCTGGTACTAATATGTAGAATATACTGGAAAAATAACTATAATTAAATTAAGCTGTAGGGATATGTAAGATAAAAAAAATGATAGTTCATATAGTGTAGCTAGCTGCTTAATGTAGCTTTGCTATTTACTTGAGCTAATCTTTTAGTGATAAAAATGACACTAGTGTATACACCAAATAGTAATAATTAATCAGAGACTGGATTAATAATGAATTTACAACAAAGTGTGTTTAATATGGACCTTGGTTAGCAGTCGAATAAATGAGTAAAAACGAATTGTATCAACAACATAATTACATATGAAATGGTAATGAACAAGTACATGACAAAGTTGAAAAGAAGTACATATGTACGCAGATGAGAAAAAAGAGAAAAGCATCTATGTGAAGTTGGCGAAAAAGAGACACTGTTATCAACAAGATGTTGAGAAGCTTTCTCTTGATGACAAGAATGATTTATGTATTTTTAATTGCTATGAAAACAAAGCAGCCAGCTGAAAACAAAGGGAAGAGCTAGTATGAGATTAAAGGAAGCCTGTATTACTGATTTCACCATTAAAAAGACTAATATTAAATTATACAAGATAAAATAATACTATTATAAACCCGGTAAATATTTAGGAAAGTTCACCGAATACCGGTTTAGCGAATTACCGGTATTTTACTAAGTATATAAAAAATAACTGAGAGATACTACCGGTTTAGCGATATACCGGTTTAACGAGTACCGGTTTAGCGAATACTTACTGTATATTATGAAAGTCCATACTCCATTGTACGAAAACATCGTATGTATTAAGAGATGAGCAAGGTCTATTAACAGATCGAGATTACGCTCCAAACCAGTTAAAACGTTTATCACATGATTAACTACTTGACGCAACTGAAACATTGAAGAAAAATGACACGTATTACACAGTTCAGTCAAGTGTAGATTATAAACAATTATCACCTGGTAAATATGAATACCGAGTAAGATGAAACGGCTGTACCATCAATAATGACACTTGGGAACCAGCCAAATCATTTAACAGCCCACAACCATTTATGAAATATTAGGAAAGAATTGGTAGCACACACACCAATAACAATACAACTTCTTCAAGTTTAAAAATTATTTCTACTCCAACAGCTAATAAGGCACAACGCCGTAATTATAACAAAAACCATGGTACCAAAAATAATAGTTATAAGCACACTAGCAACAGTAGAAATAATAACAAAAGACGTCGAGTAACAATACCTTCATCATCCTTAAAGCGTAGCAAACGTTTAAGAACACTACAGTAAATAAAATACACTCTTCTAAGAGAACATGTTAAATTTTCTCACAGAATAACGTACACTTTATTTCAAAGTACCAATGCACTCTCCTGGGAGAACACGTAATTTTTATGCAAAGTAACGTAAACTTCTCTTTTAAAGAAATCATGAACTCTTCTCAGAGAACCTGCACAATTTTCTGTTCAGCAAAGATAACGCACACTTTACACAAAGTGATTATCATCATACTTGTCATCACTACAGAGATGACATTCTTTTACAGAATTATGTTCTACCTGGCAGCGAGCGATGGGGTGAACCACCCTAATAACACATATATTCCATCCATTGGTGAATAACAGGTCAAACATCATTGCGTCAAGAATAAAAGATATAACCAATTAAACACTATTATTTATTTTGATTTGTTCTTATTATTAGTCCGGATAAAAAAGGAATATCAAAGAAAGGACGAGATTAGTAACAACTGTCTTAAATGGCTTTGGAGATAATCTAGAATTAATACTTATAATAGAACACATATGATAGGTCCTCTCATCCATTCGTATAAAATATAGTTAAGCCATGATCATCGAATAATATAAGATAGTTACATAATTTAGAAAAGATATACGAGTGGTTATTTTATTTCAAAAATAAACAGATTCTCAACTATATTTACTGTACGTAGACCCATCTTTCTATTTTTTACTACTCTCATTTATCTCAAGACTCTCCTTTTTTATATCTTCTTTTTTCGAATTCATTATTCTCTTGCTTTTTCATTATTTTTTCATTCTTGTATTTTCCAGCTCTCTTACCTTCTTTTCTTTGACTTTTTTTTCTATATAACAACCCTTTTTATTTTATTTTTCTAATTTACGAATAGACAGCATATTATTTCTTTTGCATTCACAGGCTGTCTCATCTTATAGTTAGTATTAAACATTTTATCTTGATAAACCACTTATAAAATAAATCTTTTATTTCTTTCAATTCTATAATTATACTTCTGTTTTTAGTACAGTATAACAATTCAAAACTAAATATAGAATGAGCTGTTCCCAGACGTGCTTATTGTTATTTAAGTAGACATCAGATACTACTAGTAATTGACTATTCAAAAATATCTTGAAAACCACTGAAATGGTATCCAGACGACATCATAATCAAAGTATGTTATATTTTTTTGAGATTCACAGCTTTTTGGACACTTCCTACTGACAACTTAATATATTTAGATACATATATATACGGACTTTCCTGAACAAGCTTACTTTCTATCAATAATGTCTTGTAATATTTTAATAATTTTCACACCAAAATATACAGGGTTTTTCCAAATTATTTGCGCTGAACTAAATTAATTTTGCGCTATGAAAAAAATTATTTTGCGTTGTCTGGGGAATAAATTTGCGTTAGTAATTTTGCGCCAATGATTTTTCACCGAATTTTTTGCACCGAAGTATGTATGTCCAAGCACTTAATATTTTTTATTGCCTCACCATAGAGTATATTAAACAATATTTCATTAAAAATAATCATAAATGAACTCCATATGAGCTATTTTAGAAATAACAATTAAAATAAAGTTATAAGCACCAAGGAAGTAAATATTTTGACGCAAAAACAGGAACGCAAAATCATTGGCGCAAAATTACCAATGCAAATTTATTTCCCAGACAACGCAAAATAATCTTTTTCATAGCGCAAAATTAATTTAGTTCAGCGCAAATAATTTGGAAAAAACCTGTAGTAGACTTGGCAGATCTAGCATTTTATTTGATATTTAAAATACAGTATCTAGTTTTGACTCCATTATATCTAGCTTAAAAAAATCTTCTGTGTCAATATATATAGAGTTTTGACATTTAACAATAATAGGGTCATATTATATGCAAATGATTCATTATTATATCTCTGGGCGAGGAAAAAATAATTGTTACACAGAAATTCGACTAAATAAATCAGCCGCAGACGCTAAACCTTGGCGGTATTCTTTTTGTTGCCAATCGACGTGGCAAAAGTCAAGACGCACGCATAGTTAACAGGCATATATATATATAAAAAAAAGGAGAAAGGGACTATACACTTTCTTGTTTTTTTAGTGGTTTTTTTTGTTTACTGGTAAAAAGAACATCGAATGCCGACAGCATATGTCTATCCAACCTTGGACGACGAACCGATCGTACCCATAGTAACGACGAGTCAAACGAACAATAATACAACCAACGAACAATCAACTAATAAATCATACACATCTACTACTGCCATGGATCCAACCATTACTGCTGCGACAACGCAACGTCGGAAGGAAATCCCTATTTCAGAAGACGATAAAGAAGAACTCGAGCTCGATTACCTTGAAAATGAAAAAGAGTCTTCTATTGGCAACGATAATGACACCTCAAGTTATCAACCAGAAACTCTTCGTAGAGAAGATCTTGGTAATTTCATCTTACTTGTCATTTTATGTAAGTTGATAATCTTTAAGAAAAAAAGTCTCTCTTTTATAATATCGTCATCTTTTCGATTAAACAATTAGTTGTGTACATATACAATATATAGACTTATTACAAGGTGTACCTGTGGGTCTTTCATTTGGATCGATTCCTTTTCTTCTTAAAGAACAATTATCATATTCACAAATTGCTATATTTTCGTTGTCATCATGGCCTTATTCTTTGAAATTTTTATGGTCACCTATTGTAGATGCAGTTTATTCGCCTACTGTTGGTCGACGGAAGTCATGGATCATTCCTATTCAACTCATGACCGGTTTTCTCTTTGTTTTGTTGAGTCAGCGTATTGATGCTCTCATGGAAGCCGAACATATTCCAATTTATTATCTGACTGGTGCCTTTTTAGTTACTATCTTTTTCTGTGCTACTCAAGACATAGCTGTCGATGGCTGGGCCTTAACGTTATTGTCCAAAGATAGCCTTTCTTATGCTTCCACTGCTCAAACTATTGGGCTTAACACAGGTTACTTTTTGTCGTTCACTGTATTTTTGGCATTGAGCTCACCTGAATTTAGCAACAGATATATTTGGTCAGAACCGCAAAAATATGGTATTCTGAGGTTGGGTGGTTATATGAGATTTTGGGCAATCATGTATTTTGCGGTGACTGCTTGGTTGACGTTTATGAAAAAAGAGGTACCTATTTCTTTCAGTTGGGTATCTGAAAAGTTTATTTGGGAGCTTTAAGTTGATGCTGCTTTTGATTAGAGTGTTAATATTGTATGGATCACTCTATTTTTAGACAGCCTCACAAACAGATGAAGATCAATTAGGAATCCGAGGTGTCTATAATACTATTTGGAAGATCTGCAAATTGTCACGTAAGTTATTATAGCTATGGATGAAAAATGGCAAACATATGTTTGGCCAAGAAAAGACGGAAGGGAAAAGTGGAAATGGATTCAAAGAAACTTTGTTATTAATTTGTGCTGCGCTCTTTGCATTTTATACACAGACTTGCGATCATTTATTGTTGTTTTATTAACTGCAAAGATTGGATTTATTTGTCATGAAGCGGTGACATCTTTAAAGCTTCTTGAAAAAGGTTTTTCGAAAGAAGACCTAGCTTTATCCGTTTTATTGGATTTCCCGTTACAAATATTTTTTGGCTATTATGCAGCGAAATGGTCCAATGGACCAAGGCCATTGAAACCGGTAAAGTATTATAATACATATACAAATATATAATTTAAATTATGGATTTTCACTATCTTGTTATTAATTATAATCATATATATAAATGTTTTAGTGGTTATGGGGCTTTTATGGTCGTCTTTTATTTTCGGCAGTAGGCATGCTGGTAGTCTATTTTTATCCATCTGGAAAAGATATTGGCTTTTTTTATTTTGCGATTATTATGGGCTCAACCGTCCTCAGTTCATTCATGTCAACTATTCAGTTTGTCAGTATTTCTGCATTCATGACCAGTATTGCTGACCCTCTTATTGGTGGTACATACATGACGGTAAATGAAAAAAATGAAGTGAAATGAGTTAGAAAGAAAAGCTCTAAATTGTAACACACATTATTATGTATGTACTATATTTTATAGTTACTCAACACATTTAGCAACTTTGGTGGAACCTGGCCTAAATTTTTTGTATTGGAATCTGTGGATTATTTTACAGAGGCTACTTGTTCTGTCCCAGATGCAAACGGACTAGGTAAAAAAGAAAGATGAAGTATTATTTTTACCTGGAATATATTGTTACTAAAATCTGTATTTGTTTAGAATTCTCATGCATAGGAGAAACGGGAGCACCTCAATGTAAAGAGTTTGGTGGAACATGTGTTATCCATCAAGATGGATATTATACAGCTGGTATCGTATGTGTTATTGCTGGGTTTATTTTACTAGAAGGGTATATTCGACCTACCATTTATCATTTGGAAGGATTATCAAAACGAGCATGGAAAATCAGTCGGTAATCATGTTATCATTATTATTATTATTATTATTTTCGTTTATTGTTCTTATACATGTTTTGTTTCTTATTGGACTGTTTGTTACTTTATGTATTGGAAGGGAAGTGAGGAAAACGCTTTCTGGTTTTTCAGTTCATTTTTAATATAGTATTAATGTTATTATCGTTAGACTTGCATCGTAACACTACTATTATCATTATCAACCTTGAGATTCTTATTAATGAAAAGAAATATATATATATATATATATATATGTATATTGTTGTTTTATACTGCCGTGGGAAAGAAAGAACCTTTTCCTCGTTCTTTTAAGTTTATTGGTCGAACGCATTATTTCCATCTCATATTCATACGATTAAATATACAAGTTACTATTAGCTTGCCATTTATCCGTATAACAATATTCAAACTTGAGGTGTGAGAATAATATTAATTGTTTAGCAATGAATAGATTAAAGGAAGAAGTATGCGATCCACAGGTTTAGAAATAAAGTGCATGATTCTGGTGGCTTATCTCGAAAATTTTCATTTTTGATGTGGTCCTCAAGTCTAATTTTATAACTTTTCTTCTTTACTTACTCTCCCTCTCTCACTTTGCTGCTTGACTTAGTCACCGCTGGTACGTTATTTTCTTTTTAAATATACGTTTAAGTAGGAATGTCTTGCTTACTATATAAATGCGGCTTGTATTTGTTTATAAACTTCTTAGGGATATTACGAAACAATGTCTTACGTCGTATGTATTAAGAAAAGAAAACTTAATGAGACTATAATTATGAACTGTAGGCCATTGCTAACCATGTTGGGTTTTTATTATCATTATTGTTATTAATTAGGCTAAGAACTCTACTCAGAAACCTGGCCTTGAAGAACAAGCTCAGCCTAAGATCCACCGTATCCGTATCACCTTGACTTCTCGTAATGTCAAGAACTTGGAAAAGGGTAAAGAACTTAAACTTATATAGGATTAAAAAAGTATTGATGAAAAAAAAAGTATTTTAAATAATGGATGTTGGATAAATAGTATCTGCTGATCTTATTCAACGTGCCAAGGACAAGCAGCTCAAGGTCAAGGGACCTGTCCGTCTTCCTACCAAGGTGCTCCGTATTACCACCCGTAAGTCTCCTTGCGGTAACGGTTCGGAAACCTTTGACAAGTTTGAAATGAGAATTCACAAGCGCTTGATTGACTTGCACTCACCTTCTGAGATTGTTAAGCAAATCACTTCAATCACTATTGAATCTGGTGTGGAAGTTGAGGTTACTATCGCCTAAATATATTAACTTCGGTGTTTTATAAGACATGTTTTTCTCTTTTCCCATCCCTTTCTCTTTTTTTTATATGGAATTAATAATAAATTAAAGAAAGGGCAGCAAACATGTTGTTCTTATTTTTCACTTGTCAAGTTTCTTTTATTATCTTTTAAATTAAATGAATAAATGAAAGGTTTAATATGTAGAGATGATATGAATTTGCACATTTGCATAGGGATGATAGCAGTGTAAACTTTGGTAAGGACAGCCGAAATCGTTAACAGTTAAGAAGTAGAATCTTTCCCCGACGATTTATTTGAGTGAAAAGCGCAGCATTAACTACCGCTTAATTCTTTTTCTTTATTTAACAATATGATGTATCGTATCGATTCCAGTTTAATTTAACCGATCGCTTTATTATAGTGCTAATCACATGTTTCTATGGTAGATTCAACATTGATGAGCTCGTAGTACACTTTCCTTATGACAAGATCTATCCTGAACAATATCAATACATGTGTGATCTAAAGAGAGCGCTCGATGCACAGGTTATTATTATTATTATTGATACTTTTCATTTATCAGACAAGTCATTTTTCTAAATCTATGAAAAATAATATATATATATATATATATATAGGGTCATTGTGTATTAGAAATGCCCTCTGGTACTGGTAAAACTGTATCATTGTTATCGCTGATTGTAGCTTACCAAATGGTATGAAAAATAAAAGAATGATCCACGTAATCAACATGGAGAGAGTTAATCATAAATTTAAAATTTGTTTATATAGCAACACCCAGAAGATCATCGTAAACTTGTTTATTGTTCACGAACTGTACCAGAAATTGAAAAGGCGTTAGCAGAGTTACGACAATTAATGAAATATCGACAAGAACAAGGATTAGATGATAATTATTTTGGTATTGGATTGACGAGTCGAAAAAATCTCTGTTTACATCCAGTTGTATCTAGAGAACGGAAAGGAAAAGTGGTAGATTCAAAATGTAGAAATATGACAGCAAGTTGGGTACGAGCAAAAGCAGGCAAAGGCAAAGGTGCTGTCAATAATACCCAGAATACACAAGACGATATGGAAATTGATTCAAACGTAGAATTATGTGATTTTTATGAGGTAAAACTCTCTTTTAAAAAAAATAAAACAGAAGAAAAAACTAGATATAATAATCCATATACTGACAATATATAATATTAGCAATTGGATGCCATGAACTCACCCAATCCTATTCCAAAAGGCATTTACACTTTTGCTGATTTGAAAGCTTATTGTGAAAAGATGAAATTCTGTCCTTATTATTTGGTTCGAAGAGCAGTATGTCATTTTCTTTTATTCTATTTTTTTGTTCATCATGATTAAATGATTTATTTGTATTATCTAACCTTAAGTTAACTCGTATATAGCTTCCATTTGCAAATATTGTCATTTATTCATACCATTATATGCTTGATCCAAAGGTAGCAGAACTTGTATCAAAAGAGCTCTCAAAAGATGCTATTGTCGTGTTTGACGAGGCTCACAATATTGGTAACATATCCTGTTTTTTTCTCGTTGGCTTTATATTTAATTAACATATATACTAATTATAAATCATAGACAATGTTTGTATTGAAGCACTGAGTATTGATTTGACACGACCCATACTAGACGCTGGTGCAAGAAGTGTTTCCATGTTGGCAGACAGAATCCAAGAGTAAGTCACTGTTTTAAACTACTTTCAACAATGATACAGATTTTTAAATATTGTGGCAATTCGTGGTGTTTTTATAGAATCAAAGATACAGATGCAGAACGACTGCGAAATGAATACTCAAAACTTGTAGAAGGTTTACGAGATGCAAGTGCAGCACGAGACGAAGATACATTTATGGCTAACCCTGTGCTTCCAGATGATTTGTTAAAGGAAGCGATTCCTGGAAATATTCGAAGAGCAGAACATTTTGTTGCGTTCTTACGAAGATTCATTGAATATCTCAAAACGCGTATGCGAGTGATGCACGTTGTTGCTGAAACACCTGTCTCCTTTTTGCAACATTTAAAAGATGTCACTTATATTGAACGAAAACCACTACGATTCTGTGCTGAACGACTTACTAGTCTTGTACGAACGCTCGAACTAACCGATTTAGAACATTATTCAAGCTTACAAAAGATCGCTGCATTCGCAACACTTGTTGCTACCTACGACAAAGGGTTTATGCTCATTCTCGAACCCTTTGAATCGGAGACCGCTACTATACCCAACCCAGTCTTTCATTTCACGTAAGTTTATGATGCTATATAGTATAGTATCAATTTTATCATTTAGCATCTCTAATTATGGATGTGCATAAAATATTTATTTTTTTAGCTGCTTGGATGCATCCATCGCTATCAAGCCAATATTTGAACGGTTTAGTACGGTGGTTATTACATCGGGAACGTTGTCACCATTAGATATGTACCCAAAGATGTTGAATTTTCAAGCGGTGGTACAAGAGAGTTATGCAATGACATTGACTAGAAATTGCTTTTTACCAATGGTAAATTTGTATATCATTATTTTTAAAGGGAAAAAAAGTTACAACGTAGATTAAGTTGTTATCATTTTATTACTATTGACTAGATAATCACAAGAGGTTCTGATCAAGTGGCAGTGAGTTCCAAATTTGAAGTTCGAAATGATCCTGCAGTTGTTCGTAACTTTGGTCAAATTATGGTGGAGTTTTCAAAGATTGTACCTGATGGTGTGGTTTGTTTCTTTCCAAGCTATTTGTATATGGAGCAAATTGTTTCCATGTGGAATGATATGGTAAGAAAAAATGAGAAGAAAATAAAACTTTGTGATGATGGGTGCATTAGATATTGATTCACACACATATATACTTGTGCGCACGTAAATATATTCAGGGTATTTTAAATGAAGCGTGGAAACATAAATTAATTTTTGTGGAAACTCCAGATGCAGCTGAAACTTCAATGGCACTTGCCAATTATCGAAAGGTTAGCAATATTTGAAGGGGATAATATAAACGTTTACTAAAATTTAAAAATTTAAAAAATTTATATCAATATCAGGCTTGTGATAATGGACGAGGTGCTATCTTATTATCTGTTGCTCGGGGTAAAGTTTCAGAAGGTATTGATTTTGATCATAACTATGGACGAGCTGTGCTTATGTTTGGTATACCTTATCAATATACGGAGTCAAGAATCTTAAAGGTTAGTTTTAAACTGGTTCCTTATAGAATGGGGAAGAGTATTAGAATATCTGATAATAATGAAATAATGCTATCAGGCACGGTTGGAATATTTACGCGATAACCACCATATCCGAGAAAATGACTTCTTGACCTTTGATGCTATGCGCCATGCAGCTCAATGTGCTGGACGAGTAATACGAGGAAAAACTGATTATGGACTTATGGTCTTTGCTGATAAGGTAAATTAGTATCAGGTAATGAATTCAGCTTGTTTGCAAACCTCTAATGAATAATTATATGATAATAATATAGCGATTTGCAAGAGCTGATAAAAGAGCCAAGTTACCTAAATGGATTAATCAATATGTTACCGATGCTTCTACCAATTTATCAACTGATATGGCACTCGTTGTTGCAAAAAAGTTTCTTCGAACTATGGCTCAACCATTTGAAATCAACCAAAGTGGAGTATCTTTATGGACTTTGAAAGATATCGAAGCACGACAAAAAGCCTCTACTATTGTATAAACACTTTTCTCCAGAACTCTCTTTTTTTCATGCTACACGTACATTAACTTTATCATAAGGATGAAATAAATATATACAAAATAATAATAATAACAACTTGTATCATATAAATATGGTTACAATCATGAGTCATTTTACTGCGTCGCTTGGTGATTTTTTTTTGATTTGTTGGTTTGAGCGGGATTATTCCTGATTTAACTACAAAAGCCACTGTAGGCGATACGAACAGTGATCTTTTTGATGCGTTTGGTGTCTTTAAGTCTTCGTATTTTTGCCAGAAAGCATCACTCCTTACGTTCTTTTTCTGCGATGGCTACTCTCAACAACAGGGTACAACCAAAATGGCATGTACCTTTTGAAACCAAGACTGCTGATAAACCTGTTCTTAAACTGTACAATTCTTTGACGAAGTCAAAAGTAATAATTCTTCTTTTTTAATTTCAACGTTTACAGTTACTTCATTCTTGTTTGTACTTAACCTTTTTTTTTTTCTCGATGTATATAAATAGACTGAATTTATACCTAAACGTCCAGGACATATCAGCTGGTATAACTGTGGTCCAACTGTTTATGATGCAGCTCATATGGGACATGCCAGGTAAACTATTGTTTGTAATATGACAACAATGTCATTAACCGAAAACGAAATGACAAACGAAACTCTTTTAGAGGAGTGCGAATGAGGTATATATTTATATATATGATGATTATATAGGACTTATCTAAGCATGGATATTATTCGACGTGTCCTTCAATCATACTTTGGATACCAAGTTCAATTCGTTCAAAATGTTACTGATATTGATGATAAGGTAAAGAAGATAATGCATCGGTTTATAGCCGAGGAGTAGCAACAATATATAGCTGATTCAATGCCATTTTACTAGATCATTTTACGAGCACGTCAACAGTACTTATTCAATAATCTAAAAAATTCGACCGATGGTTTAAATACTGATCTTATTCACCAGGTCGAAAAATATTGGAATGATTATGCCACATCTAAACTTGCTACTGTAGAAGGAGCAGCTGTAGAGGCAATATCAGATTGGGCTGCTTTCGAAACAAAAATGACTCCAGAACGCTTGGCTCAAGCTGTTTTAGCTGATGAGAAGTTTAAGATGCATTTTTCAGCTCTTGTAAGTTTCTTAAGTGGAAGAATGTGTTTGTCAAAAGTTTTCGTTTTTATTATAACTTTTTTTTTAATAGCAAACGTCTCGTTCTGCCATTGAAGCCGCCAAAGCTACATTAAGTCAAGGTATCCAAACAAAAGAAAGTGCATATGGATTATTGGACGCATCCCAAGATATTGTTTCATTAGCATTGGATAAAGCTGTATGTATCAATCTTTAGTTATTATTGTAGCCCTATTCGAGTTATAATGAATCTTATACGTATAATATAGGGGGGAGAAAACGTGACTGATTCCAAGATTTTCCGTGAACTACCAGCTTATTGGGAAGACATGTATTTTAAAGATATGAAGGAATTGAATGTAAGTTGTTTGGACATGTATATAAAAATAAATGCAAAAGAGTGGATATAAAAATAAGCATGTTTAAGTTAAATTTGAGTCCATTATTTGGTTAGGTTCTTGCTCCTAGTGTTAAAACTCGTGTGAGCGAATTTGTTCCTGAGATTGTTGCTTATGTCGAAAAGATTATTGCTAATGGATATGCCTACGAAGCTAATGGATCAGTTTATTTTGATACAGCACGATTCGATGGACACTGTGGTCACTACTATGCCAAATTACAACCTACATCTAAGGGTGATACCGCTCTTATTGAGGATGGAGAAGGTTCTTTAGGTGCTAAATTGCAAGGTAAAAGAAATCCAAGTGATTTTGCTTTATGGAAATCATCCAAACCAGGTGAACCTGTATGGGATTCACCCTGGGGTAAAGGTCGACCAGGTTGGCATATTGAATGTTCGGTGATGGCAAGTGCCGTACTAGGTGACAACATGGATATTCATTCGGGTGGTATTGACTTGGCATTCCCTCATCACGATAACGAACTTGCGCAATCTGAAGCTTATTACAACTGCCCTCAATGGGTCAACTACTTTTTACATGCCGGTCACTTGCATGTTGAAGGGCAAAAGATGAGCAAAAGCTTAAAAAACTTCATTACTATTCAAGAAGCCTTGAAATTGTATACACCTCGTCAAATGCGTCTCTTTTTCTTAGCTCATCCATGGCACACAAAGATGGATTTCAAACAATCAAGCATGCAAGAAGCAATTCAAATTGAAACAACGATCAAGAACTTAATGGATAATGTAGCTGCATTGGGTCATCGCATTCGATCGGATGGATCGCGTGGATCTACGCTTTTGCCAGGTGGTGACATTACACATCGTTGGAGAAATGATGAAAATGAACTCAGTGCGTTGTAAGTATATATTTTTACTTGCATATATATTCATAAAGGGTCCTCCATGTTGCCAATATTATTAATGTATTTGTATTATGTGCATAGTTTCCGAGACCGTATTGATGCCGTTCATGCTGCACTCTGTGATTCAATCAATACTCCAGCTGTATTAGATGAAATTATGGAACTTACTACATATACCAACAAATACCTGGTTAAGGGTGCTTCGTATGTCAATATAGATGTACTCGAAGATATTACTAGTTGGATTAGTGGTATGATGGAAACCTTTGGTATTGAAATGGGATCCAATGCTAAATCTAGTTCGGATGCTGATGTAAGCTTTTTTATCTTTTGGGGAATACATACAAATTTCTGTCAATGTTAAATTAATTAATTTTTTAACATTCTTTATATATATTATAGCAAGAGTTTTTGATGAATTGTCTTCGAACACTATCATCCTTCAGAGATAGAGTGAGACAATTTGCTCTAGATAAAAAGGATCCTAAAGAATATCTCAAATTGTGTGATGAGCTTCGTGATCAACATTTAGCTGAACTTGGCGTTGCTCTGGACGATCAAAAAGGTATATCCATTTGTTTATCTATTTTGTTTAAATTAAGAATCAAAGTTTATGCTGAATATATACATATATTTATAAAATATAGATGGCACCGCATTAGTAAAATTACTATCACCCGAAGAAGTAAAAAAAGCTCGTGATGAAAAAATAGCTCAACAAGCTGCTAAAGCTGCTAAAGCTGCCGCAGCAAAAGCTCAGCGACTTCAAAAAGGATTTGATCGATTGCAAAAGGGCAAAAAGTCACCGGAAGAGATTGAAACAGAACGAAAACAAGAAAATGCGGAAATGTCCAAGAATCAATTGAAAAAACTCGCCAAAGAAATTGAACTTCAAAAAGGGTTACATAGTGAATATGAAAAGTACACAACATTTTTGATGGAATCAGGAAAATCAGATGATCTCAATGGTTATGAAGCATATCTTGAACAGACCAAATAATAAAAAGTATTACTATTATGATTATCAATATTTTTTTTGGGGGAATTATAAAGTATAGTCTGTTCGTATGTATATATAATGATTATTATATATTCATATCATCTACTGTAAAAAAAGGGGTATTTCAAATATATAAACAAAAAAAAATGTAGTAAAAAAAATAGGGAAAATATGATAGAATTATTGAATGTATGTGCGAACAAAAAAAAAGGAAAGAGAATAAGTAAACAGGATGATAATGATAAGGATAGTGATGGTATAATAGGAAAAAGATATGAACAAAAGAGTAATTAGAGAAAGTAAAAAGTACACACACACACACACACACATATATATATATATATATGTATATATATATATATGTATATATATCAGAGAATAAAAGAGTTCTGTATAATAAAGATGCATATAGCTATATATACAAATGGTATATAACAGTATGATGTCCGTAAAAATGATCAGTAAAAAAGACGGCAAATCATCGAGATCGCCATTGCCGCGGTAATGAGCGACTAATTCGACCTCTGAGTCCAGTAGGTTCAGGTTGATGTGATAGTGCCGGTGGTGATAAAGGTCTATTATGGTCTTCATTACTACCATCGTTCCTGTTATTACTCGTCATTCTAGAGGGAAGTTCAATCGCAGGCCCATCACCATGAGCAAGTGCTGCTTCATGGATTTGACGTCGCATATTCCGTGGTAGACTACGTACCATCCATGAGCGACTGAATTCTTCGGCTTGATCTGCTCGAATAGTTGGTCCCAACATATTTCTAGAAGTTGTTGTCGTCGTTGAAGAAGCTGTGCCGTTCCCACCTCCGAAGAAACGAATAGAAAAGGGTGAATTTGTACGCGAGGGTGTAGTTGAAGAAGGATACCCCGCTTCTATTTCTCGAGAATCGGGCTGCATTTCGATATCCGATGTTACTTTAGGTACATCAAGCGAACAATCGTGCTTACATAAAGGGCAAGACGCCGATTTTATTGTCAACCAAGGATCTGTTTAGTAAAGAATTGTATAATGACGAACGATTAGCTATCATAAAAATCCACCAAGTGATAATAATGATATCAGCCAGCGTTTTTTTTCTTTGTGTTTTTCTCTTAGTTATTATATATACCTATGCATTCACAATGATATTCATGACCACATGGAAGCTTTCGTACAGTATCACCAGATGAAAATTCATCCAAGCAGATAACACAAGAAACTTCTACATTGGTAAGTTGTTCCGAAAGATTTGCCGAAAGACGTTGCTGTTGCTGTAACGAAGAAGATGAATTTCTACAACCTTCTTCAGGTGATGTTGCCGTTGTTATTACGATGGACTGATGTTGTTCTGGAGTATATGTCGTAGTGGTAGTACTCAGATTGTTATTGGCAACTCGTTGATCAACAGCTGTTGCTAAAGCTTCTGCATTTCTGAGTGCTTTTTCCGATCGAGTAGAACGTACGGATTGTGTTGAGTTTCTCCGCTCAATAATCATTGCAATGGGGGAGTCTGGTTGTTGTTGTTGTTGTGGTAGTGGTAGTGATGATGGTGCTGGTGGTGACTGTGGTGGTGCATTATTATTATTATTATTATCTTGACTAGTGACCGTTTCTCTTTCTCCTTCTCCTCCAATAGTGCGTGTTGGGAATAACGGTAACATGGAAGGATCTATGATCTTCTTTTCTGAGTTGACTTGAAATGCTTGTGTGAATGGTGGAGGTAATAGTCCATTTTCAAACATGAGTCGCTGTCGTCGTCGTATTCTCCATAAATGATAATGCATACCCACTAAAATTAATTACATTATTATCCGCAAAGAGTTAGTCTTTTTTTAATTTTATTTTCATTTTTGTACCCTGCATATTATATGCGGGATAAACAACTCTTTTCCTCATAGACACTACTATAACTTTTTCATTCATCTTTTTAAGATTATAACAATAAAAAACAGGTTTTTTTACCTGATGCTAAGAAGCTTATAGCAAGTAATGCAACGACAACAATAAGCGTAAATTCCCATGCACTTGGAAAACCACCAACTGCAGGATATAGTGAAACCTTAACTGCTTTCTGATAAGATGCATTATTTACGTTATCATGGTTCATAGGTGTTTCTTGTTGCAATTTACGTAACAAATCGGCTCCAATATCTAAATCGACATAATACGCAGCGATAGTAATATTTCCAGGAGGAATGTTCTGTATCAAAAAATGAGACAAGTTTTAGTTTAAAAAAAAGCATATTTCTTGGTGTTCCGTTTTATGGATTTATTATTTGACACTGTGACGACACCTTACCATAATACCGGCTCGAGGATCTTTTTCAAAAGGGATTTGATCATAAATGATGACTCCTACTGCCCCGTCCATTTGGGAATGAATTACTTTATCTTCAAAAGAACAATTACCACGTCGAACGAGAGCAATTTTACGTTGATCTGTTAATAAAGATGGTAGCGGTGTATCTGCTGTATTTTCCAGTTCGCATGATAATCCACGATCATATAAAACACCCTATTATGTATAATTCATTTTTAAATTATTTGATTATCATTAATATTACTAATCAATCTAAAATAATCGTTTTTTTTGCATTTCATAATATAATAATAGTAATATTTACTGAGAGTCCAGAGGAGTCAGGTTGAGTTAAGTTCGTATTGGGTACAATATTTTGCTTATAATTTTGTGGTTCAATGGCTGAATCAACTGAATCAATGGAGGAAGTATTTGAATACAAAGTGACAGTCTCTATTTTAATAATAACAATAATAATAATAAATACATTATGCATTTTTCTTTATCTCATTGGGGAAGAGTTTATCTTTTTTGTTCTTTTTAGTTCTTTTCACTATATAAAAGCTTCCACTTTTTAATAATAATAATAAAAAAGATATACCTTCAGAAATGTATGGATTACTACTAGAGAAAAGGCTGGCCTTAACTAAATAAATGCATTGTAATAAACAAACTAACCGAAGAAGCATTGTCAACGGTTATTATTAAAAAGTTGAAAAAAATGAATTACAAAGAAAAAAAAAGAGAGAGAGAGAGAGAGAGAAAGAAAGAAAAAGAGAACGACGCAAAAAGGTTTATTTCTTTCCCAATTTGGTGAATTTTTTTCTTGTGCTACAAACAACGAATAAGCTAGAGCGAGAAAGGTACTTGCATATTCATTCAAGCGTCAATTGTTAATATTCAACAAAAAAATTATTATTAAAACAATTGAAGAAGGAACATATAGCAAAAATGTATACAATTTATTTTTAAAAAAGTTAATTGATACAAATAATGAACAAAATATCTATGCGTGGTACGGTCTGAGTTGTTCTTCTTCATCTTATATGAGAAATTTGTAGTAAATTTTATTTAATTCAGGAGCATTAAATATCACAACACCAATCAACAAAAATATAATACGTATCGTATAATAATGTTTCTTGGGGAACATAAGTGTTAGTACAGTACTTCGAACTACGTACATTTAGCTGATCATGAATTATGTATATGATGAGAATAAAAGTGGTCAGTAAATTCCGTAGAAACGTTTATAGTTATGTCGCTGCTATCTGTATCAGAATTAAATAGTAGATTCTTAATTGTTGATATTGATTTTCACAGGGCGAACATGTGGTAAAACAGTGTATAACGATTAAATATTGTCAGTAAATACCGTTTTATACCAATGAGGACTGATCATTTGTGCTAATAGATAATCATAAGTATATTCGTGGCCGATTCTCAATTATTTTTCTTATGTATTTTTATTACGTACGTACAGAAATTAATCATAATGCTGCAAACGTTTGCCGCGCGATGATCTTAATATCAGTGTTCTTAGTCTATTGTACATATATTAGAAAAAGAAAAGTGCTAAATGGTTAGTCTCCTTTTCTCTTTTTCATTCTTTAGTCTCTCATCTCATCCATAATGGAAAAAAAGCGGCGGTGTTAAAAACCTGTAGCTTTAAATTTCTTTTGCGGGCTGTAACTTTTTTCATACAGGTTGTAACTTTATATCCTGACAGCCTAAGTTACAACCACAGCTGCACCAACTTCGTGGGCTGTAAATTTACAGCCCTGGGTGATTTACAGCCCCCGCTAGACATGTTTTTACAAGCTTTGGAGGAGTCGCTTACAATGTGTTGCGCGCTACATTGAAAAGTATATTATTTTATATCGAGAATTAGTTTATTTCTGTACAATTAAAAATAATAATAAGAAGATACATAGATACTCAGTACGTAGACATCGGCAAAAGTAAAATTGTACAGTAACGACGACGAAGGAAGTCGTCTACAACATTACACGACATAGGGGACCTTGGCTGTGGATCAATTCTTTCTTTATTCAAAATCGAAACATTATACTACTGAGAATTAATTATGAAATAATAAAAGGAAAAATATTGTCTAAGTCTATAATCTCTATCTTCTTGAATGAGGATTAAATAGGTAAAATAAATAAAATAAATTAAAGCGGAGGGGGGGTGGGGACAGCCAAGGTCCCCTATGTCGTGTAATGTTGTAGACGACTTCCTTCGTCGTCGTTACTGTACATTACACATCCTTGTCGGGGACCTTGGCTGTGAATCCAGAGTACTTGTAGTGAAATTTTCTTTTGTTTGGACAGAAATACGGTAAAATTGTTCAAACATTTTCTTTGACGACCAGTTGCCTTGTACTACGAGATTTTCGACGGATACGCCTGCTTGTGCTGCCAGGGTAGCACCCAAAGCTCTTGCCTTTGGGAGAGGAGCTCCTGGTGGACGGCCAACAAACTTCATGACTTGATTAATATATTTGCCAATGCGCTGACTTGATAAGCTTTGATCATGATGATTCACATATCGTAATAGCGGTACTAATAATACGTTTGGAAAAACCGGATGTGGGACAGACACCAGGGAAGAAGCAACGCGAGAACAATAAACCTTGTAAGTGTTGACGGGACAAACTAGTTGATCAGAATGAGGATGTATAACTACGGTTTTGGTAATGCGCATACCACTGCGTTTTTCTTTCGGAGCAACAATGACGAGTGAAAGAATATCATCAGATGAAATAGAACATTGAGTGAGGTCAATACGTTTGATGTCTGAAGGACGTAAGAAACCAACCATTGCTAACAACCATTCTAATTTGGCAGTTAATAATTCGACGGTCATCTTGTTGTTATCGCCCAATGAGAGAATATAAGTTAATGCTGGTTGCAAATCATATTCAAAGGATTTTTGTGGAAGTATGTTGCCTTGACGTAAACCTTTTTGAAAGTCTTGGAAATGCTGATGGTTGCGTATCTGGTTGCTTTGTGCGGTAGTAAAAAGTGCCAGTATTGACGATTGATAAGCAAGCACCGTACTTATTTTCCATTTCTTAGTTTCATACTGTGATGCAAGAAAACCGGTTAAATGAAATACATTGGGTTCCATGAAATTTAAATCTGTAAATTCACACCAGCGTTCATATACGGCTTGTCGAATTTTTGTTGATGGGTTAATTTTATTTGTCTTGTTGGTGATAGCTATAGCCGCACCAGAGGCTGATTTTAGTGTTTTTTGCCGAGGTTCCATGCGAGCAAGGTCCATGTTGCATTCTTGTTCAACAGATCGTTCTCTTTTGTTGGTGTGGTGATGACAATTGGTGGTTCGAGTGCGAGCTGTATTGCTAAAGGGTACCATGGAGCTGTTCGCCAATTTGGGGTGATCAGAGTTGCTGGAAGTGGCTGTTGAATTAATCGTTGAAGGCATCGTAAAATCAAATTCCATGGTGGGGCTAGATATAGACGACCCATTTGTGCTGTCCAAATTTTGCTGAATGCATTGGTCCATAGAGCTTGAGGGTGATGATTCCAGCTCACAAATTGTTGGATTTGGCGGTTGGTTGCTGAAGCAAAAAGATCGATGTGGTGAGGACCCCAAAGCTGGTTTAAATGTTGATACGTCGTGTGAGGTAATTGCCATTCGTTTTGCTTCATCATTGCACGAGATGGTGAGTCCGCTGGGTTGTGCGCTGAAGGTACATAAAGTGTTGTTAGTGTGATACGGTGTTGGAAACAATATGTCCATATCTTCATAGCTAAAGTGTTGAGTATCTTGGACTTAGTTCCTCCAAAATGTCGAATGTATGCCATTGCGCTGATGTTGTCCATGCATAATTGTATGTGTGAGCTGGTGATCAAGTGAGGTGTTTGTAAAACTTTCCATACTGTGAGAAGTTCCAAATAATTTATGTGAAATTTCTTTTCTTTGACAGTCCATTTGCCAGATAGGTATGTATGGTCTTTGACTATGCCAAAGCCGGTTGTCGAAGCATCCGTAAATATTTGTGTCAGAGGTTGGTGGTGTAAAATGTGGGAGCCGTTCCAAGTTTGAAGTTGTGTGGTCCACCAAACCAGCTCTTGTTGCATATGAGGTGTAATCATAGCAGTTTGTTGATGGCGAGTTCGATTGAGCTGTTTTAATAAGTGACGAGTGCGAAACCTTGCTTGTTGATTTCCTAGTTGAGTGGCGACTGCCGAACCGATGAATTGGGCTAGCCTCGTCCATGGTATGGTCTTCATATGAAGCATTTGGTAGGCTGTGCGTCGAAGGGTACGAATTTTCTTGCCCGGAATTGAGATCGTCATTGTTTGTGTGTTGAGACACATCCCTAAATGATCGATTTTTTGTGTTGGAATGAGTTGGGACTTTTTGAAGTTGAGGAGCCAACCAAGTTCTTGTAATTTTTGAGAGATCAGCTGAGTGTGTTGTTGTGCTTGTGTTGCTGATTTTGCCATAATCAGTAAGTCGTCCATGTAAGCTGTCAAACGAATGCCCTGCTGCCGAGCCCATTTCAATATTGGTTTCAGTGTTTTGGTAAATATTATTGGTGACAGACTGAGACCGAAGGGGAGTACTTTGTATTGGTACAGTTGTTTGCGCCATTGAAACTGCAAAAGATGACGATGTGCTGGGTGAATCAGAATGTGGTGGAATGCATCTTTTAAGTCGATTGATGTTAGGTAGTCTCCTTGTTGGACCATATTGGTTATGGTGGGCCAAGATTCCATCTTGAAATGAATCGTTGGTAGAAATTGATTGAGGGGACGGAGGTTGAGAACCGGACGAAGGCCTCCATCCTTTTTCGGGAGTAAAAATAGGCGAGACTGGAAGCCTGGAGATGGCGGAGAAACTTGTTCGATAGCATTCTTGTCTAATAGAGTCTTGATTTCTTGGTCTATTATTGAAGTGGAGTCTTCGAAGGAGTGCAGAAAATTGTGGTGGTTTGTAAGTGGTGGCGGAGACAGGAGCGGAAGGCGGTAACCGCGCTTGAGTAGTGTGCTGAGCCATGGTGAAATTTGGAAACCAAGAGAAGAAGACCATGTAGAAGAAAAGGAAGATAGACGTCCTCCGACCTTTTTTAATTCGTTCTTGGGTGAGATTGGCGAGGATGAAAATCCTGCTGCTGAGATTGTTACTGGGGTCGTGAAGCCCCGTTATTGACCATATTATAAGATGATGATTGCTGATGATTGGTGTTGTCTGCGGAGCGACGCTGAGATTGTTCATGATATTGCTTATCATGATCTTGTTTTTGGAAACTATGGGATCGAGGTCCCTTGTTTTTCTTGGGTCTTCGTTGAGTGATAGTTTGTATTGATTGCTGGAGTTTAATGTGTTCCAGCATGTCTTGGGTGTCGACCAAAAAATTTTCTTGTTGGGTACCAGGAGCTTCGATGTGATTGGGAAGACCCTTGTAAAGATTATCAGTTCGTAAGGTGGTGATATAAGAAGCCAAATCAGATAATAGTTCGTGCATAGCTTGAGCAAAATCACTACTTTGTTGTCGAATGTGAGCATCATCGAAGTTTCCATGTAAGTTTTGATATAAAAACCAATCCAGTGGTCTTGTGAGGCCTGATAATCGATATTGTATATTATATAAAACAGAATCGTAATGCTTCGCTGAATTCGATATTGTGACTTTATTGATCTTGGGTGGATCATAAGTGCGAACGGAATTCTTAGGACAATCGAAAAGAAATTGTCTTCGTTGGTGATCTTCCAATGGGCGTTTGAAGAAATTCTCTTGAAGGAATGGATACTGAGCCAACATTTGTTCAGTTGGAGTAAAATCAGCTCTGGGATTGCGAACTGTAACGTTAGGGTCTTGATTAGTAGTGGTTGTATTAGCCAATTGCTGTTCGACGGCATGCAATCGTTGGAGGAGGGCATTAGCCCATTCTGGGGTGGCATCATCATGATTCATAAGAAGCTACGGCGGTGATATGTCCAGGAGCGTAGTAAAATGTTCGAATGAAAAGAAGATAGAGATTATAGACTTAGACAATATTTTTCCTTTTATTATTTCATAATTAATTCTCAGTAGTATAATGTTTCGATTTTGAATAAAGAATTGATCCACAGCCAAGGTCCCCGACAAGGATGTGTAAAGTTACTTTGTTCATACGTACGTATAAAGAGAAAATTAGGTCTATATAGAACAATATAGATGTTGTATCCATTGTACAATGGCTTCATAATAACGGACATTTAATATTATATATTTGAATACAGCATATTTCAAATATGTTTCGATACTTCACGGTGCGTTTCAATGACTTTTAATATTAAAGAAATCCGTCTTCTTTATTGATACTATTTGACAGCTGCATTGATATACATTATTTTTATCAACAGCAAAACATATAGGACATAATGCTCACATATCTTACTGTTGTATCCAGCACATATTATTCATAAAGATAATTATTTGTCATTTTAATTATTAAAGTATAGTGTATCTTTAATTATGCTTTGCTGATATTTCGTGTATTTCTCTATTTGGACCATGATTCGTAAGAACACAGAAGTCCATCTTCTATAATGATAAAAGATAGCAGCTGTGTAGATATATCATATCGTCAACCGCTCAAAGTCTAATCTTAATATCATTAATCTTATATTCATAATTTACACAGCCACGACAAATATAAATCTCACATATACACATATCAGTATATCCCACTGATAATAAGATTCATATATATAGAGATAATATTTTATTTTAATAAACTTCGGTTCAATTTTGTTCTTTTGGGTCTCGTTGACTTTTACACTTCTTTTATTTTATTTAAATTTCATTGATATAACAGTTAGATAGAATCATTGCATATATAATCGTGCTTTCTTAAATTATTGTTACGTTCAATCAAACTATCGTGCACGTTCAAATATGTGCTTGATGATATTAAACGTGTGATCTCTTTTCAAAATAACACCATGCAGCCTCACCAACCATTTATTTATCCATAAATAATCTAAGATGATCCATAATTGCTGTATATATCATATGTAAATAAGTAGCTGATAGAGACAGACATATACATAATTTTAACCATATATTATAAAATCCCTATATATTTTGGCATAATAATAATCTACAAGTGTTTATAAACTTTTGCGCAAATGATTTTGCATCTAAATTTTTGCGCTCAAGCATTTATGTCCAAGTATTTAATATTTTCTACCAGCTCATTAGGGCAGCTGTTAGCCAGCATTTCATGAGTAAATGAATTATATCTGAGGCATTTAAAATTTTTTTCCATTGGATAATAATTAATTGATACTCAGTGTTACTAATTAATTGATACTAGGTGTTACTTATTAATTGATACTCGGTGTTACTAATTAATTGATACTCGGTGTTACTAATTTATTGATACCTCGGTGTTACTATTTCTTTCCTGGATACTATTTTACTATAAAATGGGCGATATAGGAAGAGACTTACCAACAAAGTATAAACCTGGTACCGATCTTATGAGCAAATTAATGCTTGATGATAAACGAATCAATGATATCATCGTCAGTCAAATCATTGGTATGGTATGGGAACTCTCATTTGTTGGCATAACATTAATTAACTTATTTTTTTTTGTAACAAGGTGAACATGCTTCAGGTCAATATGTCTCTAGGCCGACGGAATGGTTAGACTTTACCAAATCAGACGTATTATATACACCATCTACTGGAAGAAATTCAAATTCCATGCCACCTGTGCTTGTGGAAGTTCAGTATACCGGAAATATAGCATTTTATCGTCGTTTAATAAGCTATAGCTTATCAGTTATGAAACGATATTCAGCGACACCAGTCGTACTTGCCATAGTCATTCATAACACAACAACAGAATTGACGAATTTGACGACAACGTCAAAAAGGCTGCCTTTTCTTTTGGAGCTTCCATGCCATGGTTGGGCAGAATCTTGTTATGTCATAAATGCATCATCAATATCCGATCATTTACAACAAAGCCCTCTAAATCCACTCGTTGCGCTTGGATATTTTTTAATCCAGCAAAAGTTGTCATTGCGATATATTGAGCGAAATGATGATGAAACAATCAGATTGTTATACACTATTGCACAACAAATTTTCGGTAACCAATTGCAAAAAAACAAAGAATCGATTACAGCAGAGGATTTGCAAGAAATCGATGATGAATGCACAAAGGCGAAAAAATATCTGCTTGAGGACGTTTCAGATCCTAATTCACGAATTCGCACTCTAGATTGTTTGGATAATATTTTGCTCAAATTAAGCGAACTAAAAATCAATCCAACAGAATCCACACCATCTAGCAGTACTGGTGATTCTGCGACCAAAGATTGGGACTTTGTTGATAAGTACTACCGCGATCATGGCACATATAACTGGGAAAGCATCTTTCGACTGGGCAAGGAAAAAAACTTATTTGGCAGCTATTCCAAATGGACAAGTACAAAATCTGCATATTACAGATACCAGAAACAAAAGAATTAGCAGTTGACGTGGATCGGGGTTGTTGTTGTTGTTGTTGTGGGGTGATTTTATAAATATTTGCGTTTTTTATCAGTGAATAAAAATAATATGGCAATAAACTAGAGATTTCTGGTTAGCTTTTTGCTGTGTACAAAAAGATCTCAGAATTGTTTTCATTTTGGCGTAGGCCAAAAAAAGCCTATAGAATGACACAGATTTTTTATTGTTCAATGCTAGTATCAATAAGGAGTTACTGTTCCCATACCTCCTTGTTATTGTTATATACTGTGCGAAAAGTAAGATATCACGCTGTTTGGATCGCATTTGATAAACGTTATAACATGCAAGTGAAAAAAAAAGCGGCTAATGCATAAAAATATGTATTGATACTATATTTTTATATGTTTTTTCTATTCTTTGCATTTTATTGTAAGCAATAAATACATGATTTGTTATATATATTTAGTTGTATTGTCATAAAGCATTAAAAATTATGCAAGTTTGGCTAATACGTTAAAGATAAAAAGAAAAAGGAAACTCAGAAAGCACCCCAACTTATAATATTTTTGGTATATACGTAATGCCAAAACTTGTGGTAGAAAGCATAAAGAACTGTTAGATAGGAAGCTATAATTAATACGAAATAGCGAATAACTAAAATTACACCAGAGAATATGTAAATAAAAATCTACAGTATGGTTAAAGTATGGGTGAAAGAACACAGCATGAAAAGAAAAAAACTATGAAAATGGTCAAGAAATAACGTAATGTCATGATACAATATGATGAACAATCTCTACATTCTTGGTTAGATCATGCCAGATATGACAGGTTGGCAAATTTTCAGCACGTTGGCTTGGGCCAGTGACAGTAATAAAGGTGTATGAAAATGGAACTTATATGCTACAAGGCCTTAATGCAAGACGATTAAAAGGAGCAGTCCACGATCATAAATTGCTTCCTTTCTATTCACACAAAAAGATGATTCCAGATAGACAGGTCCAAGTAGCAGCAAGGAAATATCAATCGTGTGTAGACAACCAAGATTCTATGCAACTAGGAGCGTTATTTCGGCCTAGAGGAGGCGATTGACATAATGCTAATAGGTATTCGGCCTAAATAACACCAATCAAATATTATCATGAATTTTTGTAATACAAGTTCTCTCAATTGAATTCCATCAAATTATAGTCTCGTTAAAGTGACAATTTAGTTTATTAATATTTTTGTATATTTACATCTATGACCTATTTCATTTCAATTTATTCATGTATTATATATTTTATATTGTTCAACCTTCCAATTGACTTCTGAAAACCATGTGTACAGAAATAGTAAAATAACTATATGAGAAAAGAAAAGACAATAAATAAAGAGATCTTTTTTTCAATTCAAAAGAAAACAAAAAGGTCCATCCCCTAACTTTACGCGTGACAAACAACTTTTACAGACAAGTGCCGTTGAACAACAATATATTCACGAATTCGGATCACTACTGTAATGCCAGAATTACCCGATATGGATACGAAAGATGCGCTGTTTAATTTGTGCAAGGTTTAAAATATCAATGCCGTTTGCAAAAACTTTTTCGTTGTCAGGAGCATATGCTTATGCTGAAGCATATGAAACGGCAAAGCAATGTGCTAAGGTCAGTAATCGTCGTCCATCTAATTTCGCTCCTTTTAACAAGTCGTTTGGCCAACCGTTCTCTTTTTTTGGTAATCAATCCTATATGTTTTTCCATTGATAAAATAAGATATTAACGCAGCTGTCAAATAGCATCAATAAAGAAGAAGACGGACTTCTTTAATATTAAGAGTCATTGAAACGCACCGTGAAATACCAAAATGTCAGTGAAAGATATTTGAACTATGCTGTATTTAAATATATAATATTAAATGACTGTTATTATGAAGCCATTAGACGTTGGATACCACACCTATAATTGAAGTTGATTACTTTATTGGTTACTAACTTGACTGATTTCTCTTACTCTTATTTTTTAAAAAAAGTTATTCATTATGTATACTACCTGCTCATCAGCTAACAAATCTCAAAAGCCATTATTAGCAATATGGCATTAGGGTGTCTCAAACATCAAAATTTTTTGCAGATATTGAAAATCAGCAGATATTCAATATTTGTAAGGAGCGATTTTGATTGGTCGGTGTACGAATATTCGTACTTTTCAAAAATCGGCGTAAAAAGCATGAATTTCACGAATATTCGTAAAAAAAAATATTTTTTTTAAGTATAAAAGATATTCTATGTTTAAACTATATTGTTATGAGTCTATATAGTTATTCATGGATTTATATATATAAAAATACATTAGATGATTATTTTTTATTAGAATGTACATTTTTTTACTATCATTTTTTTTAACAAAATCTCATCTTACAGCAAGAGGGTCTCAAAGTTCTTCCAAGCGATTTCTTCTCTGATTGGCTACTTTCAGAATCCGCTGCGAATATCTGTTTGGGAATATTTGCACAAATTTTGATGTTTGAGACACCCTATTGAAGAGAAATGCAGGTGAACAATTTTCAACAATCATTCCTATGGTATTGGCTGACCTCCCCTCGATGTAATCAAAAAATCACACTTTGCAGCTTAAGTTCCTCGTTCGCCTCCAATTCCTACCAGTGACAACTATGGCAAGAGCAAAATAGAGTTATCATTCTTATGAACCAATAATCAATACGTACGATCATTGGAAAAAATTATCTACGAACAACCCCTACTTCAAGTCATATAAAAAGTTAAGACAAGATTCAGATCCACCACAATGTCCCACCAAAGAGACAATCAAACAAAGAAGAGATAAAGAATATACTGACCGAGGTAACAACAGGAAAACAGTACAATGTCTTTAAATTGACCGCCGTATTAACCAATTCTATATGGTCCAGTTACCTCACGGACCGACATCGTCTAACTAAATGGCGTATGCAATGGCTTCCTTCATACCCATTACAAGACTATCATTATGGAGCACCAGCAGCTACTAGAAGGCACTATACCATCTGCTCACTTCTGCAACAGCATCTACAGAAGCTACTAGATGCGTTTGGTTCTTTCCCAAACCTAGTTTCACCTCGACAACCTATAGATCATATTCAAAACAGGTTACCACGCTCTGAAGCTGGTCTTACTCTTGGTAAATGGGAATCCGCTTGGCCCGCTTTACTTCATGTCCTCCGAGAAGTTGACAGACTAAGTCATACAGCTGATACATATACCTATGTTGAACAACCAGCCCTTCAGGCTGCAACCACAATCATATCCCCTCCAAACATATAAACATGTACTAGTAACTATTTCATCATCCCTTACACCATCTTACTATTTAGTATTTTAGTCAACCATTACCTCATTTCTTCCCGCCTACTCTAACCAAACTTTTTTTCCATTACGGTTTTTTTAGTTATGGTATTAATGCTCTTAAAACCCACTTTTATATTTTTTTTATCCCTTTGTACCGCAAGGAAGCGACTACATGTCTATAGACGAATGTCACTTAGTCTTCCACGATAAGTAAACAAAAATTTTCAACTATTCATTACGTATAACTTATCTGAATTCTATAACTTTTATTAATTTTTCTAACACGATACGAAGAAACTGCATCAGTATATAAACTGGATTTTTATTTAAATATTACTCAACGTAAATCAAGTTGTTAATATTTTCGTATAAAAATTAAATCAATATACTTTAATAATATAGCATGTTTTGCTCTCACGTTCAAAAACCCTTAATAACGAATTTTTAGATTTCAGTTGATATGTTACACGAGGATATATGCAACATATATAAGAGATTATTATCCAGCTTCAAAAATCAAGAAGTTTTTTTCATACAAAAACAGCCAGGATATATGAAGGAAATACTCTATTTAAAATATTTATATGAGATTTATATGATCAAGGTTCAACAGTGTGCTATGTACCTATTGTCTATCATTTAGAAATAGTCTATTATCTTCTTTGATTCAATTGAATCATGAACAGTTCAAAAAATGCAAAGTCATTGTAGTAAACTATTGTTTATAAAAACCATTTCAGTTATTAACATATAATGCGTCTATCCATAACTCTTTTCTTAGTGTAACGAGAAGTATTTTTTTGTTTTTTTGGCAAGGTGAAAACTCGAATTCCCGCGCCTTGTACAAATTTTCTGTTTGGGAAACAATCTCTCCTTTTTTTTTCATAATCATAACTTTTTTTTATTGCTCTTTCCTCAACATTATGTCTCGAGACCATGGTCGTGGAAGAGATAACAACAATAACAACAATCAATCCTTTGTGGATGCTCGTGGGATCCCTGTCGTCCAAGTTTCAACACCATCGCCTAAAAATTCGACCACTCGATTTCGACCGATCAGAATAGACCCCAGCGCACTAAACGATGAAGTTCGTATATGTCGTACGTCTTCATCGTCATCCGGATCCGTAAATTCAACAATAAATATCAACAATGATAAGCATTCGCTTATAAATGTCTATGATTCTTCCCAGTCGAAAAGAGATAATACCACGCGATTATTTTATCGTGGATTACCGACAGCAACAGCAACAGCTATACCATCAGGAACAACAGCAACATCGACCATTAGCAATAATAGCAGTATCAATAGTAGTGGTTTAATAAAAAAACGCCGTAAACGTGTCGATCCACCTGATGATAGACAAAGAAAACGACGGTTCAGTAGCAGTACAGCTACTATTGATAATCGTAATAATAGTAAATCTATTATAGTAACAGCTTTAAAAGAACAATCGACAATGTTACCATCATCATTACCATCACAGAACAACCACAACAATAATAGCATTGATGAAGATTCACAGAAAACACTTTATTCTAGTCAAGAAGAGCCTGAAACTCCCTTGTCCAAAGTAAACGGACCTGATCAACCAAGAGGAGTGGATATAATGCCCATTGATTCAAAGGAGGAAATGGGGCAAAATGCTCTATTATATCATCCAAATCGCCACAAAACAAAATCACCTGATATCATTGTTCGAGATCATACCGAAACGTTAACTAATCCGCAGAAAGACAAAGAAATGGATCTGAATATAGAAAAATCATGCACAACAAAACAAACTGAAATGATTAATGAAGAAAATAAACGGATTGGCGACGATCTAAAAGAAAAATGTAGCACTAAAGAACATACACAACCACTTATTAGTGCAGTCAAAGCTCCCAATAAAAAGGGAGAACAAATAAACAACAAGTCGAATGAAGAAATAAAGTGTATTGATGCGAACGAAGGAAACCAAAATGTAGATAAAGTACAAAAGACGCACCAAGACCATAAAACAAGGGATGATATTGTAGAAGAAACGAAGGGCGTCGGTAAACAATCACAACAAAAAGAGTTGTCAGACAAAGGAGAGAAAAAATTGGAAGAGGAAAAGAAAAAGGCAGAGGAAGCACGGAAGCAAGCATATGAAGAAAAGAAACGTGCGGAAGAAGAAAAGGTCAAGGCGGATATCGATGAATTGAATAGTAAAGTTAAAAACTTATCAGAATATTATAACATTATACGGAAAATTGGTGAAGGTATTTTTTTTTCGTTTTCTTTTACTATCACAAACATCCTTTGTATGGATAAGGGATCTAATAATTTATTTATCTTTTAAAAAAAAGGTACTTTCAGTACTGTATACGAAGCAATTGATTTACGATCTGACCTATATAACAATCAAGCATGGCAAAAACAACTGTTGGCAGGGCATCGTGTTACTAATCCCAATGCGAATTACAATTCCAGTAATCGGGTGGCACTCAAGCGAGTATATAGTACAAGTAGTCCAGCACGATTGGCAAGTGAAGTTCAAATTCTTCATGAACTTCGAGGTCGTCCTTGTATTGCTCCCTTGATTGCTGCATTTAGATACCAGGATGAATTTTTTGTTGTTATGCCCTATATTCATAGTGATGACTTCAAGGTAAATATTAAATGATACCTTGCGAATTGCTACATTTGTGTTTATGCATGAGATATAATACAATATAAAATAACCGTTATTTATATTATAGCAAACATATCGAGAGATGAGTATGGTTGAGATCAAATGTTATTTTCGAAGTCTATTCACTGGATTAAGCCATCTACATGCATATAATTATATCCATAGAGACGTCAAACCAAATAACTTTCTATATGATCGGAAGCTACGAACTGGCGTGCTTATTGATTTTGGCCTTGCTGAGGTACCACCATAATAAGTGAACAATAATTTTTCATGGATATGTATCATTTGTTCCTAAACTGACTGACTTTTTTTCTTTGATTGGTAATAGAAAATTGTTACTCCACGGCCTTCCTCGCTAGCAAGCCAGCAACATCAACAACAACAACAACAACAACAACAGAAGCAGCAGCAGCAATTAGCAGCTCCCGGACAAGTATCACCCAAACAACCAACACCACCACCATCATCATCATCAACGTACGAACCACAATACGAGAAATCACTAACCCCTACTATGCAAACCCGCCAAACCCGCCAAAATCGCTATTCTCAACAACAATCACTAGAACAATCATCATCGCCTCAACAGTGCCAAACGCGTCGAACGCAACACCAGGACCAAATGTCCACTTCTCCCGCACCAACTCACAGAACCCGACAAGCTCAACAAGTACTAGCACAATCATCACGTCAAGCACGTGAAACAGACCAACAAGAAAAACTTCATATCCCATCCCCACAAAATAACCAGCCTCTTTTTACCTCAAATCGACTAGCTACCGGTATCATCGGTGCTAGTGATACTTCTACATCAACAACCGGAACGAACACTACTGGAACAACACCACCATTATCTAATCCAACATCTGCAAATAATAATAATAAAGAAAATGTCAATCAAAAAGTTAAAAGGCCTGGCTACCTTAAATACGATACGAGGTAATAATAATCATAATAGTAACTCTTCATTAGTTTTCTTTTTACTCATTTTTTTTATCTTTTATTTTTTATTGTTTATTTCTATTTCTTACATTGAAAAAAAAAGGCGATCAATACATGCGAACCGTGCAGGCACGAAAGGCTTTAGAGCTCCAGAAATTATATTACGTGAACGATACCAAACTGGAGGTAATGAAAAAGAGGGGATTAAAGGGAAAAAAGTTAATAATAAAGATTTTGTTTTGACTTTTGACTTTTTCTTGTTTTTTCTTAGCCATTGATGTATGGTCTGCAGGCGTGATTTTATTATCTGTTATCACTGGCCGATACCCATTTTTCCTTGCTGGTGATGATGCAGATGCAATTGTTGAATTGGCGAATGTTTTTGGTTTTGATAGTATCAGCGAATTGGCAGAGGCTAAAAGTAAGTTATTCGTGTATTTGCATTCCATGTAAAAAATATAAATCGATTTTACTTAACCCTTACCAATCATTGTACGAATTAGAACTGAGTATAGTAACAAATTTACCACTTACTCAAAAGAGAGCACCCTTGGAAGTATTGTGTAAAATGCTAAATGAAGAGGTTATTAAGTCATGGAGCGACCATGATTACAAGGAAGCTATAAGTTTATTGAAAATGTGTTTGAAGGTTGATAGTAGTGAAAGGATCACAGCTGCAGAGGCACTGAAGCATCCCTTCTTATTATCGTTAGATGATGAAGATGCCTCAATAGCAACTGTTACTAAAGAGGGAGAACAAAAACAAAAATCGCCACCACAACAACGATAAAAAGAATCAATAAGAAAGCAACAAACTGTACATATTTAAATAAAAATAAAACCTATAATAATAATAATAATACGTAATAATAATTCTTTTATAATAAAAGCAATTCCTTATTGGATGTCATTGGAATCACAAAGGATAGAACGAAAGAAGGAATAAGAAGAAAGAAAATAAAGGACCTTATCAAAAGATCAAAGTAATTGCAATAATGTTATTATGGGTGGTTTTATAATGTGTTCAAGTGTCAATTTTAAGATATGCGTGTGTGATTTACAGTCCGAGTTTTCTTCAAAATTGGAAAAAAGAAGGGGTCAAATCATATATGTTGTAACATCAACTAATTACTCATCATATATGTGGAACTAGAATAGGTCATTTGTTCAAAAGAATTTTGTTAGTTCTGAATAGAATTAAAGTAGAAAGCTATATAAATTGAAGAAAGCAATGACTCTTGTTGCTGTTTAGTTTTTCCTTCATATCAACAAAATGAATACTATTCAAGCCACTGTCTTATTGGTAACACTTTGTGTCTCAGTGGTTTTTGCAGGTGTTGTGCCTAGAGCTGAAACTGGTGAAGCGCTTATGCAATACGGCTATAATCCCCCACGTGTCAACCCAGATTATTGCGTTGGTAAATAAAGATCGAAACAACATTTGTGTATAATGCTAGATCAGCGGATTAACTAACTATAAACATTTATTATATATACAGGCTTCCGTATCACTTATCCAACGTTCCCTGGTCTTTCCTTTGAAGCCAATTCAATTCAACAAGTTCATTGGGAAGTTGATGAGGGAATTCCTCATTCCCCTGATATCATTACCCGTATTCGTATTTTGAATAGTACTCAACATAATGAATATGTTATTGGTGAAGATATTAGTAAGTAACTACTACCTTTGTATTGTAATATCCCATGTATATTTGAATAGTCGACTTATGTGATATTTATAATGGATAAAAAACATTAGCACTTTATACCTCTGGTAACCGTGGCGAAGTAACATTCCCACTTAATGTGGAAGATGTGAGCGGATCCTATCATTATCGAGTTATGGTTAATTATCCTGTAAGTGATTATTATCATCTTAACGCATGAATGTGACATATATAGTTTCATCGTTTCAAAATAAATGGCCTTAACCAATCATGACCTTTGTAATAGGATACGAACACTCATTGTGTCTATGAATCAGTCCCTTTTATGATTCTTCAAAGTCCTTTCAAGAAGTATTATGCTGGTGGTGAACGGGGTGCGTTTATCGCTGGAGAATCACCATCCCGTATCTATTCCTCTGCATCTACCTCCAAAGAAACTGACAAAATTACAGCAGCTGCTCTTGCTGATGAACTAGAAGAAAGTTCAACAAGCGATGAACAACAGCGGCAAGAAGAGAGTGCGTAGGCATGTGGTTTATAATTTATCGTCTTCTGTCTTTCGTTTTTATTGTAAACTTATTGTAATAAAATTTAATTGTCCTAAGCAATGCAATCAATCAATTAAGACGTTGGCATTCTACATGGTTGCACAACATTTTACAGTAACCTTTTTCGGCTGGGGATCCGATACATTAGTAGTGGGCGCAGCTTTTAGTTGCGTTTATTTTATTTATAGACACTTGGGCTGTGTGGTTTCACTATTTCTTTTTTCTTCACGCCTTCTTTTTTTATCAAATACTACTACGATTTTTTACGCATTTTACTACCGTGATGAATTTTAAAGACTTACAATTTTCGATTGGCAAGTTAACAACAGGGGCATATTCGCACTTGGCGAAGAAAAACCCGCTACAAAAGCAAGATACCAAGGCGTTATCATCCTGGATCTTTGAAGAACGTAATGCACTTTATCTTATGCGTATGAATGGTCATCAGCATAATGAATCTAACCAAGCATTCAATCAGTGGCTCAAAGATGAAGTAAACGAAAATGCTACTAATAACAAGGATTTGGAAGATATTGGAGACAAGCTACTTAGATTGTTAACAAAACAAAATGAAGTTGAAGAAGCTTATGCAGGTAAAAATTGTTCTTCCTTATTGATATGCGAAAGACAAATGTGTTATCCGATAAAAGTAAAAGAGAAATTTAACTCATCCAAAAAAAAAAAATCGAATTTATAGCCAAATATCAACAATATCGACGCGCCATCAAAGCTATTCGAGAACGTGAAGACCGTCTCTCCGATATCCGTGAAAAGAAACGCGCCCTTCATGGTCGTATTGGTACCTTGAAACGATCCAATAATACTAAATCGCCAAAACTTAAAGAATTTACTAAAGAACTAGAATCTTTGGAACGAGATACCCATGATACGGAGATGGAAATGAGTGATTTCAAACGATTTGCATTGCAAGAAGCATTTTACTTGCGATTTAATGCTATGCATGAAATGGCTGAGAAGTTGTCTATTATTGCTGGATTTGGAAAATATATTGTTGATTTGATCGATATAGAACCGACACCACATGGTCAAGCCAATCGTAAAACATATGACAAAGGGTCTGAGGCAGCACAAATCTTGGCAGATGCTTTGGTAGCACTGGATGGATGGCAACCAGGTGAAGGAGAAGAAAGACCTACCTTAGCTGCTAATAATCCTGGTGGTGCTGATGATGCAAGTACAATAATGGGTGATGATTTTGATGATGATATTACCAAAGGAAAAGGAAGGGCAGGCGGTATGGCAACATCTACTACCCTGGAAAATGTTGAATCATCGGACAGTGCGAATTCGGACAATAAAAAGCTTCCAGCACCTGCACTACCACCAAGACCATTGGATAAGGAAGCTGAAGCAGCAGCTGAAGCAGCAGGCAACAATAATAATAATAATAACATGAGCCATATCGCACACACTACTGGTGATGTAAAAACAAACGACGAACCAACAAATGAACTTAACCTGGAAAATTTGGATTTATATGGTCCACCTCCCGCTTACTCGGCTACACAAGATGATGGTTTACATTCACCTCGCAATTCATATGAACCTGTACAGCTTTCTGACGCACCTGTACCGGAAACAATACCAGCTCAACCTAGTACGTCTATTACTCAAAGTCAAGCTCAACCTAGTGCCCCACCTATGGAGATGCGTACAAGCCAGGATAAATATCTTGACGAAAGTGAACAGGAACAACAACAACAACAGCAACAACCTTATGGTGGTAATAGTCCTGCAAATCCAGTTCATCAACGTTTATTGTCAGCATCATCTCAATTAGGTGGATTCTCGCAATCACCCCAACCTATGCATCAAGAACAAGTACTTCAACAACAACAACAATATGGATATCAACAGCAATACCCAGCGCAAAGTCCATGGTTGCATCCAGGATCCATGTCATCCACTTGGTCACAATCAACTGCCCAACCAGCTGATTTCTATCATACCAACTATAATCAGTTGTATCGCCAAATCTCACGTACGCAACGTCATGCTCCAGCTCAAATTCCTTATTCCCAATTTCAACAACAATATAATAATCAGAGACAACAGCGCGTGGATGCTGGTGGATTCCGTATACCTTCTTCTCAACAACCTATACTGAATACTACTCCGTCTTCTCATCAACGGTATTCTACAGCCGATGAAGAAAAACAAGCTTTATCGGAACGTTATAATCAAAATTAAAGTAACTCAAATTAAATGTGCTTTTTAATATTGTCATATTAAGTGTTAATAATCGTATATTATTATTATAAATCAAATAAAAATAATTGTAAACCTTTGTATTATTTTTTATAAGTTCAATTTGATGGTACGTACAAAAAAAAAGAAAAGGTTGGTAGCTTGTCTTTTTTCTCTGGTACCTTATTACATGTCATATTGTTCACTGTATTTTTTCAAAGCACCATTTTCAATACCGTTAGTTTCTTCTTTTTCAACAATGCAAAGGTATAATAATATTGAGAATTACTACATGGGCTACAAAAATTCAAAGTCAGACCACATGGGCTACAAAAATCATAAGGTATGTTAGTAACTTGTAGCCCATCTCGTCTGCTTGCCATATATAGATCCTGTAGCCCATCTCGTCTAATTTTTTGTAGCCCACCTCGTCTAATTTTTTGTAGCCCACCTCGTCTAATTTTTTGTAGCCCACCTCGTCTAATTTTTTTGTAGCCCACCTCGCCTTATTTTTTGTAGCCCACCTCGTCTAATCTTTTTTATCATCCACTTCTCGACCCTTTTTTGTCACTTTTTCTGCATTAATATTATTGAAAAAGGTTACAATTATAAGATAGACTGTATTTGATAATAATAATAATAATAATAATAATAATACGTAAACGAGAATGAGAACGTCAACAACAACAATATGAAAATAGAAATACTAATGATAATGATAATATTGAAGCGTTTATAGTTATTACAAAGAGCTTCGTTATATAAAATGGTATTAATTACATATGTCAAGAAAATAGTATAAAGGTTATAATAAACTAAATAACTATGGATAATGCTTATGTGGGAGTTCTAATATTCAGGAATTTTACGTCTGAATCCATGAAAAGGAGGAAGTCTTAATAAAATTATAAAAGGGAAATCATCTAAAGATTGATTTATGAAAGATATTTTATTAAAAGTAAAAATAGAACTGAAGAAATGGTGGGGATTTATATTGATTAGCAATGGTAAAAATATTCAATAGCTTTTGTGGAAAGATGCAAAAGCGAAGTACAGTCAAATTATGGTCATCAGAACATGTGATAATAAAAGAAAACAATAATAATATTGTGTATAATAATAATAATGATAATAATAAACACTATTACTACTGATAGTGTTATTGTGTATGAAGAGAAGAGAAAAAAAAGGGTTACCTTTAGGAAAGTCACAACGTATTATAAAATAAAGATATAAATAAAATTCAGAAAAGAAAGAAAGAGGGAACAGAGATAAATAATTGATATAGATTATAGTGATCATTACACTATTTAATAATCGTAATCTTCTTCTACAGGATTTGGATAGACATGTACACCATATTCATGACTGCTCATCAAAATGTTGAATGCATCCTTATATGATGGGATGCTTAAATCTTCTTGGATTAAAAGAATGCTGCACTCCGGTACAAGGATGGTCTGGATAAATGTTAATTCATCCAACGGGTGCGTATCGCTTCTTGTAATCCTTGACTTATGGACCAGCTCATGTTGTAAAACACTTACTATGATTGCTTTGCCTCTTACGCCATAATAGCCGCTCTATAATATTAGACCGGTAGTATACCATTAGTCTATTTATATCCATAAATCAAGAAAGAAAACAAACAATTAATAGTAATATAAACTATAATTACCGTATAAAACTCCACACGAGACATCCTTGCAAATAGAGATCTTTTGATGACTCTTTCATTTTCTTCCACGAATTCTTCTTCATTTACACGAAATGAACTATATAATAAGCCCTTGACAATTTCAACCAATGTGTCAAGATGTGATACGATCCGGCCAGGTAGTGACTTAAAGTTTATCTCGGTAGGATAACCTTTTTTTATACCTTCCTGTTTATATACGAGTTCAATCTTATGGAAACGGCAAAATTCCAGTTGTTCTTCAAAAGCCACTTTTCGTTCAGGAGTTCTTTCTCGAAGTGTTCGACGGGAAGTACAACCTTGTTTGATTTTCTTTTCTCTATTTTTTCGATGGGTTTCTTTAAACTGCTCGTTCTTTAGAATGTATTGATCATACATCTTTTTAATGGGGTTTGGTATAGGGTCACCAAGTGATGTTCTACAATATGGACATGCATTTACAGCTACGTATTGATATTTAGAGCAAATCATTATAAATTAGATTTTTTTTTTCAAAATATGTAATAATTTTTTTGTTATTTTCCTACTCTAATATTAATTATAATATAATGTACCTTCTGGTTCCAGTTCAATAGCATCGGCTGCTGCAAGTAATTCATTTAATTCTTGTAATTCATCTTTTTTTATTTGTGATTTTCCACCATCACCTTCTAGTGTCATCGGATTTTTTCCAGTTTCATCACTGTTTTGAGCTACGGGGTACTTTTCTCTATGGATATACTTCCATGCAGCCTTGTAAAGTTTTGGATCCCTACCGCGAGATTCCCAGATTGCCAATGACTTGGGAGAAACAGGAGGCCAAATCATCCTTGGAAATCTTTTTGTTCTTATGGTTTGAAAGTGGTTTCCATGAACGAAATATATTATTTCGGGTAGTAGCTGTCCAGCAGGTATGTCATATGGTAGGTATAATGCTGATTCATGGATTGAATCGGAATAACTGGCTAGAGGTAAATTGAAAGTATTTGCTGCAACTTGTATATCAAAAGCTAGATCAAACCAGTATTCCTTGCGGCAAGCAGAACGAGTTCGTAATTGTGGTGCAACACCATATGCCATTCTTTGAAGTAGTTCGTCATATAAAGCACGATGTCCAATACAAATATAATCAGTGCAGATATCTCGATTATCTTTGACATATGAATACATTTTTTCTTTAACATCCAAGTACTTTTCTTGATCTTTATATACTATATACGCCAAAGTCCTAAAGCCACACCAACCATCATCCACAATTTTGATTTCTTCTATTGTGTTTTCTGCTGGGATGTCTGGATGTATAATTCTATATACATTTAAATATAGTTATACCGTGTACATTATTTGTTAGTTGTCAATGATTATATTTATATCTTGAATAGTTATTTACATACTTTTTCTTCTTATTTTCTTTAGATGGATCGTCATCCACACTTTTTTCAATGTTTTTGAATCGTTTATTACGATGGGGGACCAAAGGCACGTTCGAGGGAGATAATTGCTTCTTATTTTCTTTCAATTTCTTAGCTTCTTTTTTGTCTTTCACCTTCTGTTTTTCTTTTGCTTCTTTTTCCGACTTTTCCCAACTTGATGGAATTCTTGAACCAATCGATTTTTTTGGTGGACGTCCTTTGGTTTTTACTGACTTGGGTAAAGCAAGGTTTTCAATAGGAACAGGGGAAAATTTCTTTAAGGCAGAATCAATGGCTCCAATTAAGTCTTGACGTTGTTGATTATTTTGACATGAGATATATGCTGAAGTAATTTTTTCCTTCATTTCTTGATACATGTTAAGGGTCTGCAAGTCATCATCAGTTTCAATTTCTATCTTATCTTCAGTGGCTGTTTTACTATACGACTCCTTCGAAGTGTTGTCTAATTATAATATATTAATAAAAGCATACATAAAATCAGATTAGATTGTTTATCTATTTTCTATTTTTTACAGTCATACATAAATATTAAATATGTATTTGTAATAAATATGATATTTTTTACCTGTTGGTGGAACTAACCACCATCTTTTATTGTACAAATCTGGATACAAGGGCGCGCTATTAAATTGATACAACATGTGACGACATGGCAGATTATAATTCGTCTTGGCCTTGCAAAATATATCACATTCTATTGTGTCCTCATTTATGTATCGAGCAGCTTGAATTTCTTTCACTGTCATGTAAATTGCAAAATTACATATAATACCACGTAGTAGTGCTATTTGGTTCTTGAGACGGTTGTCATTTGGCGTGGCTCTGTCTTGAATAACCCATTCAAGCAGTTCTTCTCGGTTTTGTTGTAAGCCTTCTTTCCAGTTCTATAAGTAGTAATATAAGTATATAACTACTATAATATTTTAAAGTCCCACCAATTATTATTTTCTTATTTTATATTATGTACTTACAGCTGTGTCAAGATATTCATGTATACTTTGGAACGTATGTAGCATACGTCCAGGACGTTCAATTATTTTTTTCAGATTTGCATGGAAGCCTTCTACTCTTTGTGAGGATCTTGCACCCAAGTGAACGTAAGATTCTATCCAAGGACCAGCCCAGCGCTCTTTATATAATAGCATTCTATAAAAATGTTAAGTAATAATTTAGAATTCGTGAGTTTAATCAACCTTATCATTGTGTTGTATAAAGAATATATTGTATTTTTTACTTACTCTTCAAGATATGTAATGATATCATTCGCCCCCGCTGCATTATCACTGCAAGCCTTTGTTACTTTATCTTTATACTCCTTGATTGCATTATTAAATTGATCTATTGTCCTTGACCAAAGCAAATTATCAACTGTTTCATTAATTTCATCATACTTCTCTTTCAACTCTTCTTTGTCGATATGTTTGGACACCTTTTCGCAAAAATTTTTCTTAATATGCCATACACACAAAATACGAGGAACATTGGGAAAATGTGTACGAAGAGCAATATCCAAAGAACTGTCATTATCGGTTACAAATAACCTTGGTGTAGATCCACACTCAGGAGTCCAAATAGTTTTCACCAGTTGTTCAATGACCCAGTTGTATGATATCGCTTTTTCGTCTGACATCACAGCACTACCAATATAATACGAACGTAACTTATCACTTTGAAAGTTATCTGCACCCAAGTTGCTAACACCAACTATATTGAGTAGAGGCATCATGTTTCGGTTGCTACGGTATGTACAATCGATCACAATAACGTCAGGAAATCGCCGTGCCTTTTCAATACATGTCCCATGAGTAGCAAAGATTGATTTGATAATCTTTCGTGTGCTGTCAGTATCATAGCGAGAGATATATCCAGCTTGTTGCAAAAAAGTCATAATTAAATCCATTTCTTGATAATTGCCCCGTTTATTTTCATTAGCACGAATTTTTTGTCCAAGATTATATAGATCTTTTGGAACAACATTGTAAAAACTTGTAAGTATTGATTGTTGAGTTGGTGTCATCGGTTCAGTAATGTATGTTGGTCTAATAGTAGGAGTGGGTGGGAAAGATGGTACTGGCAGTTGTATATTGAGAGATTGAGGGTTAGGTGTTGCTACTATAACTGGTGATGGTAAATTTATGCGTTCCTGCTTCATTATTTGTCGTGGTGAAATTCCTGCTTCCAACTGACTAACAATGTTTCGACGTTCTTGTGCATCTTTTACTCGGTGTTCATGGTATACCAGCGGCATAGTGCTCATACCATGACTATGCTCAGGGATATCATGTAGCTTTGTTGTAAATTTCCACTTGTGGTTGTTGGCCTTCGTAGACGAGATAATAATTTTCCATGTACAATTACTCTTTCTTGATGTGCGATTTGGAAACTTTTTAGTCAAACCATTCTTATCTTGATATGTTCTATGTACAATATCAGCTTTTTTGGTAGCATCTATAAAAAGTAAAAATTTCAGTTTAATAGGTGTAAAAATTATTTTTCTTTTACTAAATAAAAATGTATATATCTTCTTCAAGTTACTATATCTTTTCTTATTACCATTCTTATTATTATAATTTTGCTTTGATCCTGTATGACAACATTCAAAAGTACAAGCGCGCTGGTTACTGTGGCGTTTGATAACAGCAAATCCTTGTTGGCGTGCATAATCTTGAACATCATCATATGCTTCGTTCACAGTCTGATAGTCTGTCTTGTTCAAGATTTCTTCAAGAGTTTTGCTCATGGTTGTATCGTAATAATTATGTTTGGTGGATAATACGTATTTTCGTAGTAAATAGAAAAATATGAAGTGAAATTGAGAAAAATAATAAAGTTATAAAAAATCTTTAAAAGATATTGATTTATTTGTTTATTCGCGATGGGTATTTATATGTTTTCTGAATAATTATTATACAAATAATAATGATATTACTGTAATATTGTTGCGACTTTGACAATGACAATGACAATTTAATAATTGTGATCATAATGCATATGAACAATGATGCCAATTTGGTATAATTGTTATCATCATAATGCATGTGAATAATGATGTTAATATTGTTGTAGGCTTTGCCAATTAATGTTATCATAATTATGCATATGTCAATATTGCTGCGGGGTTTGACAATAATTGTAATTATAATGCATTGTTATGTACCCCTCTTTTTTATTATTTGTTTTTTTTTTAAAAAAAAAAATATCACAGCTATCTTTTTTCTCTCTTATCATAATTATCATTATTATATTACAAATATTTTCATTGATTATCATTATCATTTTTTTATAATAAATCAATACCAGAAGTATGTTCATGGAATAAGTGGTTACATCTGTCCAATGAAATTTATCTATATTTGTAACCAGATTCATTTTTACCTGAAATGAGATTCAGAGTAAGAAATTAAATAATCAAATAATTAGTATAATAAAAAGAATAGTTTCTTCCCTTTTGTGCAAAACAACAAGTAGTTCATTTTATTGAAATAAACTCTTTTCCCAACTACTTGACATATTGAATATGCTGTGGTTATAAAAAACCACCCCCTTTTATTTTTGTTGAATAAGTTATTTGATACGTATAACTTTCTTTATTCCTTGAGTCTTTTACTCAGAATTACTTCTATCTTCTTTTTATTTTATTAAGTACGATCCAAACGGAATGTAACAGCAAAATATGAATAATGATGCTAATATTGCTGCATGTTTTAGCAATAATTGTAATTATAATGCATACAAATTATGATGTTAATATTGCTGCACACCTTGACAATACTGATTAATATATGGTATAATAAGTACCAAGCAGAAATCAATGCGCATTACAAGAAGTATGAAAAATAAAATTGTCAAAAAGGGAAAAGGTAGCACAAAGTAATTATACTATACACTTAGGGAAGAGAATAATATAATAAAAGTGTAGTTATAGCGTAAAAACATAGTAACAACAATGAAATTAATTATCTTGAAAATTTTATTTTGAAAATTATCAACTATATGATATTAAAAAAATTAGACGAGGTGGGCTACAAAAAAATTAGACGAGGTGGGCTACAAAAAAATTAGACGAGGTGGGCTACAAAAAATTAGACGAGATGGACTACAAAAAAATTAGACGAGGTGGGCTACAAAAAATTAGACGAGGTGGGCTACAAAAAAATTAGACGAGGTGGGCTACAAAAAATTAGACGAGATGGGCTACAGGATCTATATATGGCAAGCAGACGAGATGGGCTACAAGTTACTAACATACCTTATGATTTTTGTAGCCCATGTGGTCTGACTTTGAATTTTTGTAGCCCATGTAGTAATTCTCATAATATTTTTGTATTTGAGCCAAATTAGTTTTCTTCTAATATCGGTCACATTGCATTGAAAGTAGAAGAAAAATAATATTAGTAATAATTTTTATCACATACTCTCAACCGCAACAAGTATCATGTTGAATTTACCTCTTGATCTTTTGGATCACAACTACGTAGTACGTAAAAAAAATATTATACTTTCAAAATAATCGCTTTTACTAGTATCGCAATGCTATTATTATATCGTTCTACATACATAATACTATTATACTTCTAAAATTCATTGACACCCGTGACGGCCAAATAATAAACTTTTTGTCAAAACAAATCACTGAACGCCTAGTTTGTTACTCGTTCCTTTTCCTCCACAGGTTCTCTAAAGAATCATCTATATAAAGTTGATAATTCACTTTTGAGATGTTCAAAGTACAAATCAAAGCCTTATATAACAATCAATTTGTAAACTGGATATGTAAGTTTGGAGTCCAAATCAGGAGCGAAATAGTGTTTTTTTACATAATTATATATTCAGGCATATTTTTCTTCAATAGAAGATAGTAGAATCGAGACAGAGCCATTTTGGAAGAACCTACGGTAATATAAAGCAGAATATTACTGATTGGAGTGCATATTACTGTAAAATTAATAATTATAACTACACATCTATTAATGATTTTATCAACTAGCATAAAATTTCAAAAATCGTTTATTATACTGATGCGCAAATTAGACATGGTGTATTCCTTCATATAAATAGATGTACTACTAAGATAAAGTATTTAACGTTAAGAAATCAACCCTCTGGGTAATGAGAATTTTTCGTAGTGAACTTAAATAGAATCTACACTTTATGATTATACGTATCAAGCAGAATTATCATTTAACCTATATATGTTGATATGCCTGATTAATAATGTAAAAGATCACAATCTCAAGGTTGCTCAGCAATGTATTCTAAATTGAAACATCCGTACGTATTTATTATAGAATACTATACGCATTGGTCACTGAATGATAGGTCCTACACAGCCAACGTGGTACTATTAACTACTACATGTTTACTCTGATTTAAAATATTTGATATCATTTTTCTAGCCATGGCACAAATAGAAGGAGAAAGATTCTACCTTCAGAACGCAGTAATAAAATAACTTATTTTCCCCTTATTCTCTGGACTGAGCTTTTTCATTTATTACGTTACTACCTGTTATTACGAGTAACTGTTTTATAAGTATAGATTTCATATTTTGTTTTTTCAATTTGTAGCAATTTTCTAATAAACTACTTGACGTTTTCTTTTACGTAATGGGCCGATTATCATTTATCAATTGGTCTAACTAGTAATATCTAGTAAACATTCCGTATCTTCTACGTATATACCGTACAACGAGAACTTTTGTTCTTCCTACATTTGTGTTGGCCCTTTTTTCTGTGAATACCCATATACAACTTTTTATGTTACATAAGAAGTAATACTATCAGTACAAAACATCATACAGCTGTGAAGGCAGATCATTTACGAATTATTTTGTCTTTAAAAGATACGTATGCGTCACAATTTTTCTTTATCTGCTATATAAAAATAATAATAGATCTCAATTGTTATTGGGTTCAGCTTATTCTTTAAAAAAGATTATTTTCCATTTTTGGTGAAGAAAAATAGAAAAGAATATCACGTTCTGGGATTTTTTAACAATTACTCACCAGAGAATACGTAATCTACTTTTTTTTTTGAAAAAGCGTATAGTAGTAAAATAAAAGGCTGTTACGTGCGTAAATGAAAAGGAATTATTCAGTTTGATTTTCTTCGACCCCTCTTCTTTTTCACCTAGACTCTTTGTTTCCTAATGATAAAGCTTCCGGTTCTGCCACGAAAAAGAAGAGAAAGAAAAATCTTTTTATGAACGAGAAATCCAATTATGCAAGTAGCATGATAAACGATTTATTATGCAGAGTAACAATGTACGTTGGATAAAATAACTTTTAATCGATCTACGTACAACTGATAAACTGTTTTGATTATAGTGTACTGATGTGCATAAGTTTGAAAAAGTACATCGATGAGTGGATTATTTGGCAGTTTTAGTTCTATATCATTTATGTGTTACCTGCTATTAACTTATCAAGTAAAAAATGGCTATTATAGAGGTACGTAACACCCTTTCCCTTCAAATACATCACGAATACTATGTTATAAACTTTTATTATTACATACGTACTTGATAGAAAACATCGTTTAATGCAATAAAAGTAGCAACATACTAACTTTTCTGATTTTACTGTACTGCCTACTAAGTCAAATTCAAGAAAAAGGAAATGAGTCGATGATCTTGTTTAAAAACAGTTTGGTAAAAGTTGCCAAGGCTACAACAACAACAACAACAACAAAAGATTGAAATGAGTAAAAATGATAATACGTACAATTTTTATTAGTTAATCAGGATAAAGATTTTGTATTACATAATATAGGGACAACTGGAAAAATGCATCCTTCTGATACTTACGTATTCAAGGTGAGATCTTAACTATTGATTTTCCTTTCTTTTCGACATCATACTTCCTTCTTCTTTTCTTCCTTCTATATGTAATATACGAGTTCTATAAGTATTATATGTCTTTATTTCCTTGACGTATATATCATACGTAGCCATAAATATGTTAGCTTACATGCTACTTACGGGAAGACAAAATACGAAATATCAATAAACTAAAACATGCTAGTAATATTATATAATAATATTTATACATACTACATACATGATTTTCCAAGAATAGTCAAAGAAAATAAAAATCTATAGTATAAATGTGTACCCTGGCAATGTTATCAGCATAAACATAGCATTTCAAGCAAAAAAAATTGTTTGTTGTGAGAGTAATAAGTAGGAACAGGCTGGAGGAAAGCAATAAAAAAAATGCTCAACATCTTGGTTTTTTTATTAGCAACGAGCAAATAATATAATAAACTAACTAAAATTATAGACTGTACAGGCGTAATCCGAAAACTTTTGTTTGCTCCTGTATTTTGTACAGTATTATCTGGTCCGACATCTTTTTTTTTTGCTCCTTTGAAAAGCATCTTATCATAAGTCAGAGACATTATATAGTTTATCCCTTCTTCAAAACAATGCTAATTCTCTCTCTATATATATACTCCATGGTCAATTGATTTATAAGAAATAAATTCAGAAAATAATAAATACGTACTATTTTGATAGTATGGTCAATAGATAAAATCAACAATTAAGGAGGTTGTTTTGAAGAGGGAGGGCTGTTCTTTTTTCATTTTATTTTTGCTGCGGTATGTAGATTAGTAAACTACTTGTAACAGAGCTAATAAATTTTAAAAATTTAGAGCAACATCAATTAGGCATTTTAGAAACAAAGAACATACTTTAGAATAATAATAACAAGAAGAAGAATGATCAACAACGGACACAATAAGCAAGTTCTTGGCATAAATAGTAACCTGATCGACAATTCATTCTAATACGCATTCTCTCCGTATACGTACAATGAAACAAAAAAAATCCCACAGGCTTTGCATATTGTTAACAATAACAAACCCCACTTATCCATATACTGACTTTTCGTGTTTCACTTAACAGCACCCCCCTTCTATCTGAACAAGTAAAACATGAGTCATACATCTTCCATGTAGCTTTTATTTTACATACACTTCTACGTACATTTTATATAATAAAACCTAATTATAATATTGATAGCGTAAAAGTGAAATAATTAACTTTTAATCAGACTGTTTTCATTAAAACAACTTTTTTTTTAACATTGGTCCAGAGTCAAGTTCTGTTTTAAATATATATCAGAGAGTTGATATGTAATTATTTTGCCCTCCCCCCATTTTTATTTTCGCGGTGCACCATGAATTAACACTTTTGCGCACACCACAATTTCCCATCCTATTATTTTTATCTTCGCGTCTCATTATTTTTACATTTGTACTTCACTACTACTATACTTGTGTCTTATTATATTTACTTATAATCTATTTTTTAGAACATCAGTATATATTCAGAAAACTAAATAATACCAAAACACAAAAGATATAAGTTCTTTTTCTCCAGAATGCATCGTTCTGGAAAGAAAGATATAAAAGATGCTATTTAACCCTGGCAGTCTTCAGAAACTACTTGTTTGGTAGACTATTATTCTTGGTTAACAATTCGCTCACTACCCCAGTTTTTAGCTTAGACCAAACCAACTTAATAGGACTTAAATATGGAGATTAAGATTTTATGTCTTCTAATATTTTCAACTATTTTATGGACTCAAACTGGATGATGTATTCTAGCATTAACTATGAGAAGAGTGTTTCCATGCATGTTGTTTTTAATAAGTAGCCCATTCATTACTATATCGAAAACATCGTAAACGTGCTGTTTTCTTATCCCAATCTTTGCAGAAGTTCGCTCCCTTTCTCTTCTAATTTCATTTCTTGTTTCCAGTTACGTACTGCTTGTGACCTGTAAGAGACGCGTTTGCTCGTCCTTCACTTGAAATAGAACCTAGAATTGTAATGCTAACGCAGCCATTATTTCAAACAACTACTCTGGCAGGGGATACCACGTCATGACCTCCCAAATGTGATTTATATATAAAGATCAATTATAGCTTTGCCCATAAATACACAACTTCCTAAATCAATATTCTTCTTCCCAAAGTTTTAAAGCTTGTTGCATTCGTCTGTACGTAATAGTCTTTTAAGAGTTCCGAGCTTCAGACAACCCCCCTCCCCGAGTTTTTTCATGGTTGAATTCCATCGAATCACCAAATGCTTCTTTAGTCCACTCTGTATAATAGCAATGTTAAACTTGTTTCAAATCATTTCTTGGACTTCTTTAATTGTAGCCATAGCGTTCTCATTATAAAATTCTTGAAGCACTTTGGTATGTTCTTTCCTTTAGCATTGGTTTGGAATCTTTGAGCTTTTTATTTCATTACGTAACTAGACAAATATTCTTCACTGTCTCTAAAATGTGCAAAATAATCTTGTGCAGTACGTTCTGACACTCGTAACATTCGTGCATTCTGTGCACAATTCAAGATAACATTTCTGACAATACCATATCAATAAGGTTGATAATAATTTAATCAGTATATTATTTATGCGACTCTGCAAAGAAATCAAATATACTGTTAGTCACAAGGAATATATTCAAATAACAACATCAGATTAGTATTCCTCTTGGTTCCTGGGCTTCTTTCTTAGAGTGCTTCTGTGGTCTCCCTGTCGAATTTTTAACGACTTGTTGCGGAGAGCTGCCATGCACACTTTTCAATACTGGTGGATTTGATTCGTGTGGTATGTCACTTGTTTAAATTTCGGCGGCACCATCAGATTCAGGTACTTCATGCTATGTTTATAGTCACTCAAAGGTGGGGGATAGTCTAATACATAGTAGTATTAAAGCGCTTACTTTTCTGTGTCATTCATTGTTCTCGTCAATAATATCCTTTCCCAAATCCAATTCAGTCACTACAATATGACAAGGATCAGCTGCTATAATAACATTATTCATATCTTCGATATCTCGTTCTTCTTTGGAGATCTAAATTTGAATTCGCCATTATAAAATGGTAATGCTGCATTGTAATGAACGCTCTCTTTTGCAGCAGTTTTTTCGTTTGTACGCAGATGCAGTGAAGTATAAGAAGAATACATAATGGCAACAAAGAGATTACTATATAAAGAAAAGATCAATGTTTTTGAGTCCATAAACAATATAAACAGTTGTATTTCTAGTTAAGACAAATATTTACGTACAGTTACAGGATTGCCATAGCAAATTATGAAACGATCCCTATTACAATTAGGATTCTGTCCGTTTAGGTATTGGCTCCTTAAACCTCGAAAAACCATGTTTTAAGGCTTTTTTTTTATGGAAAGACATTTTTTTTTTAATTTGTCAACTAGAACGGAAAGATAAAGTTAATGGAACGCGAAGATCTTGTGAAAGTAAAAATGGGGGGACGCCTAGTAATAAGAAAAATAGAATAATTTGTTTATGTTTAAGCAAATTAAAGTTAAAGTTATACTTTTGCAATGCAAAAAAAAAAAAAACGATGAGTTGTTTTTTATTATATTCTATCAACCCTTATGCATTTATACACAACATGCACAAAGCCATTTTTTTTCTCTGCCTTTTCTATGATACGTATTAGGTCGACTTTGGTGTGATAACAGAAAATGAAAGGATACGTACATATATTCATATGTAAACTAACGGACAGCTATCCACCAGAGGATGAATATATTAGACAAGTAGCTATTATACTTACAATTAATATCAGTTATGGATTTACACGTGGAAAGGGAAAGAAGGATTATGATAATTCATCATGTTTTGGTTTCAAAAGTTTAATTCCCCTTCATTATATTTTCTTTACATTTGGGGGATGGTAGAGAAAGGGATTTTGCGGAGGAGAAAGACGTTTTATTTTTTGTATTACTTGTCAACAAAAAAAGAAAGTTGATCTTTTCTTTATTAATCAGGGTTTTCTTTTATTTAACTCGGGCCCCTTACTATATTGAGAAATGATCTCCATTTTGCATGAGTCTCATTCGTTTTTTTTATAATCAAGATATCCATTAAGTCTCAGCTTTATTAGATAAAGGGTAAATTCTTTCTTTTAATTTGTTGACTAACCTTATTTTTGGGAAAAGTTTGAGAGGTACAGGATTTCCACTAACGTTTGCCAGACCTTGTTTTTCAACTTGGCACAGGTGGTTTTTTTTTTAACTTGGTGCTCTTGATTTTTCACAATGGCGGATTTTATATGTAATACAAATTATACATAATTCACACCAAATTACCCTTTGCCAAATCAAAAAATCATTATAAAAATCCTGCAATTGTAGTAATATTGGGGGGCGTGAAAAACTCTATAATAGAAACTGTTGACTTGAAATTTCATATTAATATAATGCCTGGTATATCTTCCATCTCCTTTTATCTCTCTCCCCCGGTTTCGGTTCCTACTCCTCACTACATATTCTATGGAGACCATGTGTACATAGATAGGCATAACAAGTATTTTACATGTTATTCATGTAAAAAATATAATAAAAAAACATATGTTTACTTTTACCCCGAACCCCCAATTTTTTTTGTCCTACTTTTGTTCTCAATTTTTTCTCAATGGAAATCTCGATAAACAATAACCTACTCATTTCGGCTATCGAGATCTTTTGGTATTCCATCAACTTAAAATTTACACAAAGCTTCTTTTTTTTTGTTTATACATAAAATACGATCGATAATAATAATAATAATAAAATAAAAGGTTCATAACATTCCTCGCGCATGCACATAGAAAGTTTGAATAAACCTTTTCTTTTAATGACTCATATATGCTTTTTTTTTCAAAAAAAAACATATGTATATATAAACATACATATATACTAAATATAAAAAAAAGGAGCGAGAAAGGGTAAAAGAAATGATGTAGTGTGTGGGAAGACAAATGAATGTATGGGATAGATGATCTTTCTTCTTATATATTTTTAAGTGGTGTGTGAATATTTTAGGGTGGATCATCTTTGGGATGATAATATTCAGTAGATGATGGTGACATGTAATTTATAAATGGGGTATTATGTTGTTGCTGTACTTGTTGATGCTGTGAATGCGAATGTGAATGTAAATGATTTATTATTGAAGTTGATGATGATGATGTTGTTATTGTCGTTGAAGGTGAGTTGCTACTACTACCTGTAGTGATAGAACCAATACCAAGACCCACTCTGTTTGGAAAACGAAGTTGTGTAGAAGAAAGAACAGCACCTTGAACAGGATATTCAATGACACGGGGTGGCGGTGGTGGTTTTGGTGGTGTTGGAGGGGGTGTAGATCGATCGCTATGTGCATCTTCGATAGAATAACTACGCTGTACTGTCAATGATCCTCTTCGTATTAATTTTGAATAATGTAATCCACATGCGTTACATAGAGTTCTGGCACCATCCGGCCCTCGCCGCCATTCGGGCGTTTCGGCAGTATGACATGAATGACATCGTTGACCAACTCTAATATTTATAATAATAAACAAAAACAAAATAAGTTAAGTAGTTCATAACAACAACAAACATTCTTCCTCTCCAAATATAAAATAATCCTTGTTGGTTTCCTAAATGAATAAGAACCTACATTGCTTTTTTCTATACACAAATAATTTATATTAAAGTTAATTAAAATATATTTATACCCATAGAGAAAGAAGGGAGCTATATTGCATAGAAATGAAAAAAAAAAACTTACCGCTCGTCTTCGATAACTTTGACGTACACCAATTGAATCTTGTAAGTTCCGCGCCCGACGGATCATTACATATTCTGGTGATGTTGACAAAGGATCACGTAAAGATGAAGTTGTCGATGATGTTGCCGACGTTGAATTTGTTTGTTCCTTTAGAATAAATAAAAATTTATTAGAATCTATAAGTTTATTGATACAATGATATAGATTTATATCTTTATTACCATAGAAACTGATGTCATTTGTTGTTCTTCTGTTTTTGATGATGATGATGCAGTTGCTGTATTATCTTGTTTCAATGCATATAAAAGTCCTTGAGCTGCTTTAAATAATTGATCCAGATTTGTTTCACGATCTTGTACAGTTAACTCAGTCCATCCTTTTCGTAATTGTTCTATTTCTTGACATAAAAATGTACATGTCGCCACAGCCTTAGAAATGTAATAAATATATTATTAAAAAACATTATATTAGGTTAGGTGATGTATATCTATATATGTATAAAAAAACGCCCTTTTTTTTTCTCTGTCCTTGGTTTACCTCGGTCAAATTTTCTTTTGTATTAACGTCCTCATTATTATTATTACTATTGTTACTATGATTTGTTGGTTGCTGTTGCTGTTGAGTGTGGGCAGTGTTGGTAGCAGTAGGTGTAGTCAAAGGTGTCGATGTCATTGGTGGTAATACAACAAAATCCGTCTTTTTACTTTGTTGAAAGCTAATTGTGCCTGCACAAGCTTCTCGAATAGGTGGGAGTGAAAAGGTTATATTGTCATTTTGTTGTTGTTGTTGTTGTTGCTGTTGTTGGCTATACGACATTGAAGTTGAAAATAAAAAGTGAAAGTAATAATCGTAGTAGATATATGTATAAATATAAATAGAGATATTATAAATTGTTTATAAAAATAATAGTTAGTTATGTTTTTAATGAAAAAAAAAGGAAAGGAGGAAAAGAAATAAAGAAGTAAGAAGAGTAAGAAGAAGAAGAATAGAAAATAAAAAACCACTGTTTTAAAGTTTTCCCACCAACATTTCATCTCTTTGAAACTTTACAATCCCCACCTTTCAATTCTCCATTTCCCCCCACCAACACAATGTCATTCAGTCCGTCTTTCCCCCCCATTACTTTTTCTCTTCTCAATTCTTATTAATACTATCTACATATAACTTATATATATATATATATATATATATATATATATATGTGTGTGTGTGTGTGTGTGTGTGTGTGTGTGTGTGTGTGTGTGTGCTAAAAAATACCAAGCTTTTTTTTTGGGGGGGGGGTTGAAAGTAGGAATGGGGGTCTATGATGAGAGGGTGAAAAAAAATAGTTTTTTTCTTCTTCTTCTTCCTTGTACTACTGATTAATATATACATATATACGTACTCGATGAATGTTCTAACATAAGATGAAGAAATGAGTGGTTTGAAATCATCAGAACAAGATTGACCTAATGTTGAGACGTCCATTCACTTTTAAGCAAATGTTATTTGTTTTATAAAAGTCAAAAAAAACAGGTTTGTTTATATAAAGGACCGTAACCACCTCAAAAAGACTGGCTATAAAAAAATAAATACATACAAACACAGACTTTTGTTATACCATTCAACACTGTAAAAATAAAGTATATATAATGTGTATCTATAAAAAAAAATACAAAGTTTTTGTCATGACAAGATAAAAAAAACATTCACAAAGAAAAAATCAAACACAAAAGTGTTTAAAGAATTAATCAAAAATAATAATAATAATAATAAAGGTGAAAATAAAAGATATTATATAATAAAGATATAAAAAAAACATATAAACTCTTCTTTTTTCTATCGTGTCACTGGTTTTCCTGATAATACATCTACAATTTCTTGATAGGATAAAGTTTCATATTCTATCAATGCATTTGCTAATAAATCCAATTCTTCTCGGTGAGTTGTAAGAATTTCTTTTGCTCTTGCTTCCGATGTTTCAACAAGATGTTTGATTTCTCCTTCAATCGCTCGTTTTGTAGGTGCACTTAATAATTGCATATCTTCATCATCATGACTAATAGGTCCAACCTTTTCACTCATACCATAATTTCGTACCATTCGTTTTGCTACATCTGTTGCCTTGACAATATCACTATGAGCACCACTAGTAACATTATCTGCTCCAAAAATCATTTCTTCTGCAACTCTTCCTCCCATACAAACATCTATTTGTGCTATATATTCACGTTTTGTAAAAGAATCCTAAAAGTAGAAGAAAAATATTTATCAGTTTTTCATCATCAAAAAAAAGTACATGCAAGTCATTTTATAACAAACAAACCTTATCCATTTCTGGTAATTGAATGGTTACACCGAGTGCCGATCCTCGAGGCATGATAGTTGCCTTGTGTAATGGCATAGCGCCTGGGGTATAATAAGCAACCAAGGCATGTCCACCTTCATGATAAGCTGTAACGCGTTTACTTTCATCTGTAATCACAGCACTTCTTCGTTCAGCCCCCATAAGAATTTTATCTTTTGCATATTCTAAATGATGAAGTGTTACTTCTCGACATTTTTCTCGGGTTGCCTTAATCGCCGCTTGGTTAACTAAATTAGCTAAATCAGCTCCGCTGAATCCGGGTGTGCCACGGGCAATTACACTAGCATCCACCGCACTGTCCACTTGTACACCCTTCATGTGATGCTTCAAAATTTGGATACGACCTCGAACGTCAGGTAATGGTACATTCACGTGGCGATCAAATCGTCCAGGACGTACTAAGGCTTTATCCAAAAGTTCAGGAAAATTGGTAGCAGCAATGAAAATAACACCTTCTGTTTGTGAAAATCCGTCTAGATCCACAAGGAGCTGATTCAAAGTTTGTTTCATGTAGGACTGATCTTTCGGATTCCGCTTTGACCCAATTGCATCGATTTCATCGATGAACACAATACTGGGTGCCTTGGATCGTGCCGCAGCTATTTTTATATTATTATTATTATTATTATTAAAGCAAGTTTAAATTTTTCTACTCCCCACATTCTTTTTATCATAATTAATAGTTCTTTTCTTTTTCTTGCGTGATTAAACACATCCCCTCCCGCAATATGGTTTTTTTCAAAAAAAAAAAAGTTGTCTTACCAAATAATTCACGAATACGTCGAGCACCTACACCAACATACATTTCATCGAATTCACTTCCACTCATAAAGAAAAATGGAACACCGGCTTCACCAGCAACAGCTCTGGCAAGCATAGTTTTACCAGTACCAGGAGGACCCGTTAATAAAACACCTTTAGGTAATTTACCTCCCAATTCAGTAAACTTTTGTGGATTACGTAAAAATTGAACAAGTTCTTCTAATTCTTGCTTAGCTTCATCAACCCCTTGAACATCTTCAAATTTTACAACTTGTTGATTACTTGGTTCATATTCAATTTGAGAAGATCCAGTCTTTAATAATCCTGAATTTTCCATAGCCAATGAAAGTAATGTGAGAATACATAAAGCATAAGTTAATGTTATGCCAACCCATCTTAATGCACGCCAAAACATATATTTTCTTGCTAAAAAATGAAAGAAAAAAATGTTGTCAGTTGATTTTATCTTCTTTATTTTTTTTGTAATAGAAAAATAATTACCTTCTTCTACAATGACATAAATAGGACTTCCTTTATTACCAGCACCTGGAGGTAAACTGACTCCTCCTTCTACTGATAATGTTTTACCAGCATAGCCACGAGATGCAGCGAGTTGTTGTAATACTTGTTTTGGTAATACTAACACAAAAACCCATAAAAATTTAATTTCCAATTCATCCTCAACTAATCAATCCATCTTGTCGAAATTTCTTTTTTTTTTACCTTGTCCTGATCCTTTTACTGCGGATGATGCTGTCCCCATTGTTGCTTCTAATTTTTGCATAATTCTAGGTAAAATGGTTTCTGATTGACCTGTTTGTGCTAATGCTGCAATATAATATTGCCAACATTCTTCATCATGTGCAAAGTTTCCTCGTTCAAATCGTTGAATTAATGCTTGTGGATTCTTTGATCTTAAACATTCCTATATAAATTCCAATCATCAATAACCCCCCATTCTTCTTCTCTATTTCTTTTTTGTCAAAAGATAGACAGACAATCAAGATTATCTAGATAAGGTACAGTAAAAATAAATTACTTTATATAAAGCGGCCTGCCGCCTTGGATCTTCAGGAAACATGGTTGCATCTTGTTCAAGTTTAGTCAAACGTCGATGATTAACAAAACGAAACGATCGAGCCCAAGAAGAAGGTGATGAAGTTGAAGATAAAGTGCGTTTTTGTTGTTGTTGTTGTAATAATCGTTGTTGTCTTAAAACATGAGGTGAAAGTTGTGAATTATCTTTGGCTCTTAACAATGAACGAGTGACATCCGTAACAAGCGGTCGATTAAACGGTCTATTTCGAGATTCCGGAGTAACCTTAAACTATCAAATTAGTTTTCCCTCTTTCAAATAATCATGGTTATTTATAATTAAAAATGAATAGGTTTTTTTTTTTTACTTTTGTTGGTCCACGTGGAAATAAAAATGTCCGATCGGTCCGATTTAAACCATGTCGTAAAGTAGTATTCGACCGAATTTGTTGTAAAAGATTAGTTGTTTCGGCTGTAAAAATGGCAAGCTAAAAAAAAATTATGAGTAAAATAAACAAAAATAAGGGTAAACACATGAGTTCCATATAAAACGTCAACTAAATAAATCAAAAAAATAAATGTATATATTATATAAACCTGTTTAGAGAAAACAGCAGAACCCGTAGTCATTTACGTATATAAGAGTTATTATAGCTTTTGAGTTATTTGGCGGGTTTTTTGCAAAGTACCAAAAAAGCAAAAAAAAAATGGGGTGAGGTTTTCCGTTTCGTTTTTTCTACTCCTTTCCTTCTGCCTTCTACAACAACTTTACGACGACCCAGGTTGGGATTAAACAAAAATACAGGCGGGGGTTGTCTCGTAGGGGACCAATGAAATTCATTAAAACAACCTTTTGCTGTCATTTTTTGTATCTTGCTTTTCTTTTTCATCAGTTTCTTATATACAAGAATTTGCTTTTTATAATAAAGTTAATCCATAATATTTTTTCATCAATGAATACAATTATTAATAAAGAGCAAAACGTGACTTTATCAAAATCATAAAGTGAAATTTATAGTGTATCAAAGAATAAGAATCCTAGAATCGATATTTTTACCAGTTTTTTCATTACCATGACAATAATTTCCTATAGTGGACAAGGGCAGAGAAAACAAAAAAAAATCTCTGTACTGTAATAATAGAATATAGATCAATACATTAAGAAGGTCGTCAAGTGGTTGACCATGATAATCGATCGTGCTCTTTGTTTTTTTCATTATGTACAATACATAATTGAATAGCAAGAAGATATTAAACACGAAATTTGCAACAGACGAAAGTCCATTTTGCTTTTGTAGTACCCTTCTACTTTCGCTAACAAGAAGCTGCCGTAATTCGAAATTCTAATAGTATCGCCAATAACTTAAACATAGTAGTACTTTTATCAGGACAACCAACAAAATTCAATCAACCAATCTCCCACAAGGCAGTGATTGATAATGAAAATAAAAGAGGTACAATACAAGGTTAGCACCTTTCTCATCATCACGGTAACAACAAATAATGCTCTACATACCTTAGATAATAGTAATACCAACGCCATCAAAATGCGAAAAAAAGTAGTTAAACAGTCTAAGTAGTTACAATCATTTATTATACCTGTATGGTGTATTTCACTTATAACCGCCAAAATTGATAAATTGTTTCAATTTTGTCATTTAGAACACCGCTACTATATATAGTAGATATTATGCTTATTGTGTAATGAAAGTAGGGAAAAAATCTCTGATCAGTGATGCTAATATGGCGATATGAACTATATTTCCTAGAGGAAATTTTTTTAACTAAATCAGCTGCTTCATTAATTGAAATGCTTTGTAAATATGCATTTTAATAAACTATAAAAAAAAGCATTGAACTACGGTTAGATTTAATTGATGGGGGAAAGGCTAAGAAAAAACCATCCAAATATTGTCTGAAAGCCTAAAATAAATAACCACTGTTAACTTGTATTGTTCGCTTTGCTGCTTCAGTAGTATCTTTTAATCCAGCTGCATTTGCACTAGTATTTTTTATAGAGTTCAAAGATATGACTTACATCTTCTGCAGTTTTACAAAGAGCTGTTTTCTGGTTGCGGACAACAGGCTATAAGGTTACTATGTAGTAATGTTCTACGTACACAACAATTATTATAATCTTGTATCTGCAATTACTTCATTTTCCGTTTCTTTTTAAAACTTCATGGAGCATGATGATTAAACCAACAAAAAAAGCCTACATTCTCTCAAAATTAGTTTTATGGTACTCACTTTTAAAATAGCAGATATATTGCTTATCTGCTGTTCCAATTATAATGCCCCTTTCTCTTTTTTTATTGAAATTTTCAGTATATTAGATATATATTCCCCAATTAATCATTTCATCTTTGTTAGATAAATATACTAACCCACACAGTGCTTGTAGCTGCACATTGGAATTACATGTTTCTACTTAGAAGTTTTGTGTAACATAGCGGAGATATATACACCAATTGTTTCAATTTTCTTCTCTCTCTGCTAAATTTGAGCTTCACCGATCAACTTTGACGACCTTCAGCTTCATCACAACTTTTTATTGTGGGAAGCTAATCCATAATAAATGTTTTAAATATACATAAGAATATATGTTATCGATTAAAAAATCAAAATATTTAGTTTGCATGTCTCTGAAGCTTCCTAAATCTAAGGTAAAATCCTGGCGGTTATAAGTGAAATACACCATATTTTTTATTTATTTATTATGTATTATCTACACTTTCTTCACATTCTCTCGATAACATCTTGTTTTCCTCAATTTATCAATTTTTTTCAATGTACGGCACATAGAAGAAATAAAAAGAAAAGTTATCATAACCCCCCCCCCACTTCTCTTTCAAATTGCCAACGCAATGAAGAAAATCAAGACTTTGGGAAAATAAGGCGATTAAACTGAATCAAAATGTCCAAGAACGCAAAGTACAGTGAGTATTCGCTAAACCGGTGCTCATTAAACCGGTATTTCGCTAAACCGCTAGTATCTCTTAAATATTTTTTATATACTTAGTAAAATACCGGTGATTCGCTAAACCGGTATCCGGTGAGCTTTCTTAAATATTTACCGGGTTTATAATAGTATTATTCTATCTTATATCATATTATATCAATCTTTTATTTGTAACATTATTGACACGGCCTTCCTTTAACGTCATCTCAGTTCTTCGCTTTGTTTTCAGTTGGCTACTTTGTTTCCATAGAAATTGAAAATACACAAATCATTCTTGCCGTCAAAAAAACATTCTCAACATCTTGTTGATAACAGTGTCTCTTTCTCACCAACTTCACACAGATGCTTTTTCTTCTTTCTTATCTGGGTATGTATGTATTTTTTTTCAACTTTGTCACGTACTTGTTTATTGCCATTGAGTAATGTATGTAATTATGTTGTTGATACAATTCATTTTTACTTATTTATTCAACCGCTAACCATGGTCCATATTTTAAATACACTTTGTTGTACATTCACTATTAATCCTGTCTCTGTTAACTATCACTATTTGATGAATACTGCACACTAATATCATTTTTATCACCAAAATATTAGCTCATAATGGCATAGATACATTATATCAGCTATCATTTTTTTTATCTTATCCGTACAGCTTAGTTGTTTTTTCAGTATACTCTACATATTAGTACCAGCTGCGTTTCAATTCGTTAAACCGGTAATTCGCTAAACAGGTACAAACTCTCGCATATATTGAGTACCGGTTTAACGAGTACTCACTGTAATCGCTACTGGATTTAATATATCTATAATGAATGTTGTTAGTTCGGTACTCGACAAGCAGTTTTCTTCAGACAATGACCGTAATAGCGCATGACCAGTTATTGTATACTTACAATCGGGTTCTATCGGTCAGTGTGAAGAAGCGTAATTATATACGAATAGAAAGAGGGCTCGAATGTATATATGATACTAAAAACGATTACTGTTTTCTGGTTGTCAGAAAACCCTTTATTTATATATGTCGAAATATCAGAAGCTAATTAACATCTAACTAATATATATTTGCATAGAATATTTGTCCTAATATTTCTATATCCAACCATTCGCTCAACTATGCTATCGTCTATTCTTAGTATTCCGCGGATAAGCATGTAGATCAACAACCTCATGGCTGTATATATCGTCGTAATGGTCGTACACCATTACAATGACCGTCTTATCTTCAAATTAACTGCACAGTCATCTTTCGTTCATCGGAAGAGGCAAAAAGTGGCACAACAAGAACAAGAAGATACTTCTGTTTGGCCGGATCCATCTATGCAAGAAAGACCAAGCGAAACACTTGACAGCAAAACAAGTGAAACAAGTGCCACAATTTTCAAAACTGAAGCTACAAAAAGGTCTTAAAAGGTGTTGGTATTACAACACACGAAAGAAAAACAATGACAAACGGTTTGTCATCGATTTTTAATTTGTCGGACAAGTCACCCTTTGTCCCAATAATTATTTTTCTCTCCCGAGGCATGGAACTCAATGAAGAAACTATATCACGAAAAAAATTTATTCAACCTATCAAGTTCCCTGCTCGAGTTACCACCACATGGAAAATCGTTTGCCATTTGATAAAAAAACACGAAGCATTGATTCGGGAATAAGATATCTGTACCAAGTGTACCCCACATATTTTAATGACAAACCAGTTTTTGTGCTTTTAAAAGTTTTGGACACAATTTTGACAGGAATGAGTTATCAAGGACATCTACTTGAGAAGCGAACGGCTGTGGATGTGACTGAATACGAGTACCTGGGGAACGTATGACTTCCTTTGTTTCAAATCCTCTTTCAAAATAGTAATATTCGAATTAAAACACATTCCAAAAGATTGATATGAGTATTACAGGTGCGTTGTAATTTCATAGTATACGTATCATCTAGTTTATATGGACCAACGACTAGCGCACATTATTATCAGGCTAATGGATTAACACCATAATCAGATCCTGTTTTCTGATTCTTTTGTTTATACGAGAGACACTCATACATGGTCAAGAAATATACATAATAGTATAAGTCAACAAATCTAGACCACTAGAATCCCACAAATCAACGTCCCCTTATACAACACAGCGTAAAATTTATCAATATCCCAAATCAACAAACATTATTGGATTCAAAATCGACTTTCGGTTTCTGGTTGATCATTATAACCAAAAATATGATTTATGCAGCAAAAATTGGATGACGATGAGAAAATTATGAACGACAGAGCCGAAGTTAACCGAGGATCCAAGGATGATCTTGATTGTGTATTAGATTTATGTGAAGATGACGAATGGTGTGATTGTATCGCTTGGCAATTTTATTGACTGGATCTACTGGGCGCCTTAATTTCATTCACCTTGCTGGAAACGGATTGTATGTTGTCTTGGGAAGATACGAGATAAATTTTCTTTCAAGCATTACGAATATTTCGCCTATACTTGTATTAATCAATGTTTTATTCACTTGGAGAGAAAACATGTACAAAGCAAGTGACTTTATTCTAAACAAAGTCATCGAAAAGCATAAATTTTATTCAAGAACCTCTATGTCTCCACTCAGTTTCATAAGATTTTACGAAGAGACACCACATACTCACCACCTGAACAAAGTACCCAATGCCATAAGCGTGCAGATTTATTTGGACATGTACCGACGAACTTTACCGAAAAGCTTTTGAGAGAGTTCATTCATTATCATCACCATCGACATTGACACCATCATCATTAAGCTCCTCTACAATTTATGAAAAGCTTACATATGATTCAATTGGTTGGGCATTTACAGGGAAAAAATGATATGGTGCATACATTTTAGAACCTAAATCTTTATTGGGGGAAATCTCTTTTTAATTTGGACTTGACCATAGGACCTCTCCAGCCGAAAATGGTAAGCTATATCCCAACTCCCAATTTTGGAACTTTATAAAAAAAGCATTTTCAGTTAAGATTACAAAAACTAATTCATTAGTTTTATTTTTAACAGCTGTATCTTTCATTTCAATGGTTTATTTTGTGTTTTGATCGCGTTTACGTTTATTTATAACCATTTCAAATCGAACAAAAAATCATTTAGGTTCTAAAGTGTATGCACCGTATAACTCTATCTTGGAACTAATAAGTTGGTTAATCTAGATGTAATAAAATATAAGATCATTATAATAAGAAAAAAGATATAATAAATTTTTCAATGTAATTTTTATCTACATCTAAATGGATTTTTTTCCTTATTACACAGACAAAAAGTTATAGTTTGAAATTTTCTGCTATAGATCAACGATAATAACATTCTTTTTAGCTTTTACAAATTTAAATTGGTATAGGGGAGTGGAAATGAGTAGAAAAAATGGTAAATTTCAGTAATAAAATATTTACATCATATTGTGAGGTATTGTTATTGGATGTGGTAGGACTATATACTATTACCGTAGGGACTTTCCTTTGACTCTTCGTCCAATTCAGAATATGGCATTTAACTTACCAGCACGAGTCGGGATCACAAAAACTTCCCATATGACCAAAGAGAACTTGGTGTTGAAAATCAAGGTGTGCTACCATTAGTGAAGATTATGTATAGTAAAGTAACCGGATTTGAACCAAATATTCTTTTTAGAGTGTAACTGATATATATGCGAAGGAATAGAAAGAAAAAGGGTAGCAATGATGTGTTTCTCGAACAGCGTTGGGTTTCCATTCTGGCTTTTCGTTCATCCATTTATTGCTATCTAATTTTTTATTTGAAACTTGATATTATAAAATAATATCTTTCGGGGGATTAAAAAACGTTAATCATAGTTTTGTATAGTTGATTTGCATGGTACTTTAAAACCCATAAGCTTGTTCCCAACAAAAACGTCATTTTTTCCAAATTTATCTTTCTCTTTTTATGCTATAGAATCCGTACGAAAAAAGTTGCCAGCACACGCACTAAAAAGGACAAACGATCATCACAGTGATAAAATAAAATATAGCACTATGATAATTTTTTTTCCTTATGTACTATTGGGTCATACTTTTTTTTTTTTTACAATTACAAGGGTGTCACAGAATCTTACAGAATCTTTGAAAAAAATTCATGCGTCATATTCATATAATCTTATTAGTCTCAAGAAATATAAAAAAAAAACCTTTATATAAAAAGAAATATTTTTTTTCACCCCCCAGAACTTTTTCTCGTTTGTTTTATATTTATGTATTTCTTTTCTAAAAAAGTATACAACTATAGCATGCTTTCTCGAACTTTCTTAAGACGTGCTGTTGCTACACAACAACGCCGACCATATGGAACTGCAGGTAGTAATGTAGCTACCGGTCCGAGTGGTGGTGTTGGAGGTAATGGCGGGCCAAGTAATAAAGGAAGCGGTGGTGGTAATGGAGGGCTTTTACTTGCACTTGCTCTTGGTGGTGTTGGTGCCGCTTACTTGTATAAAAAGAATACATGTGAAAAAGGTAAGAATTATTAAATACTGGAACAGTGATACAGGAATATTTTTTTTCTGTATATTCACTTCCTATCTTTTGTTAATCAATTTTGATAACAAATATCTATATTTATCTAGGCAGTGTTCAAAAGAACTCTGAGAACTTAAAAGAGGCCGTGGATGACAAGACCGCCGAAGCTAAAGGTTATGTAGATGCTGCAAAGACAAAAGCTGGTGATCAATATGATAAAGCCAAGGGAGCAGCCGGAGATAAAGCGGCTAATGCTGAAGGCTACGTAGACGCTGCAAAAGCAAAAGCTGGTGATGAATACGATAAAGTCAAGGGAGCAGCTGAACATAAAGCATCTGAAGCCGAAGGTTACGTAGACGCTGCAAAAGCAAAAGCTAGTGATGAATACGAAAAAGTCAAGGGAGCAGCTGAACATAAGGCAGCTGAAGCTGAAGGATATATAGACGCTGCAAAGGCAAAAGCCAGCGATGAATATGCAAACGTCAAACGAACTGTTGATGGGAGCATTGTTGATACTGAAGGCTACGTAGATGCCGCAAAGTCAAAATTGGCCGATACTGTTGAAGGCGTTAAAGAAGCCGTGGATGACAAAGCTGCAGAAGCACGAGGATATGTTGATGCAGCAAGAACCAAGGTCAATGAACAAGTAGACGCTGCAAAGGATTATGTAGAAGGAAAGAAGAAATAGTTGTATAATTATTTATATGCATATACAATATTCTTGTGTTGTTGAACTACCAATTATATTTTTTTAATAAGATGGGTTCTATTTTTTTTACTGTACATACTACGACAACAACAATAACAATTATTCAATTAAAAAATAAATAAAAGCAAAGAATCCTGTTTATTATCACTATTCTTATTATTTTATCGTTTTGACAATGGTGTAGGTACTTTACATCGCCAAATAACAAAAGGTGGTTCTGATCCTTTGCCCTTATGTCCTGCTGTAGTTTGTTTTTGCGGTCGACATGTACAAAGTCTCCCACTACGTATTGAATTATAAAACCAATCTGCTGCTTCAATACCACCTTGCAATACAGCTGTCCTTGGAAATTTATATCTTCGTACAAGTTCTGCTGCAAATTCTGGTCCTTGTTTTTCACTATCATCAGCTACAACGACATGGTATTTACGATTAAGCTTTCGTAATATAGAAGCATAACTACGTAGTTGTGTTGGCTGAACATTCATTGAAGAAGCTAAATGTCCGTTCGCAAACCTATCATAATTGACGTAAATGAGTTAGTTTAATAATTCAATTACTGCGCGAATATAAATATAATTAATTAATGATTAAAAAACAACTTACTCATGATCAGAGCGAATATCTAGTACAAGTGTATATGGTGAAATTCTTGGGAAATCTTTCATATCTATTCGAGGAGCAAGTTCTTGTTTTCGAGTTTCAACTGATAATGGTTTATCCCACCAATTCTATATTTATATTATTTGAACCCGACGTTACGATGGTATTATGATGACATATATAACGATTTTTTTTCTGCTTATATATTATTAAATATTTTTATACTTTACCTGCATTTCATTGTTGCCATCTTCATCTGGTGTCAGTGAAATTATAGGTCTTAATGATACAATACTTGGGGGTGTTACTTTACACATATTCATAGCACTTTGGATACATTTTTCAATATCAATTTTTGGAAAATGTTCAGAAAATAATGAAATACATCCATTGAATTCATATTTTAATAAATCATCTCGAATTTGTCGTAATATAGCAACCCCAACAAAAAGGGGCAATGAAGGTGGCCCCACCATGAACTTGTCCCATAAATGATATACTTTATCCAATGGAAATACGTCTATACAATAAAGTTTAAACAAAAAAAAAGAAATTGATATCAGAGTTACTTCTTAACTTACATGGATAAATATATACATAATGTTACTTACGAGTGAACAATGTCAAGAACCATCGAATTGCATAAAGGTCAGGAACAAATGCAATAGCATCGATATGTGCAGATAATTCAGGATCATGATAAGTAAGGACATGCCTAAATACAGCAAAATAATCCTGTAATACTGCCGAGTTATCTTTGAGGAAAAAATTGTTGAGAAATTTTAAAATGAATTTTTGCAAACAAGCAAACGCCAAAGCTTCCTCATTGAAGTTGAGTGTAAGGAAAGGAGCGCAAAGTGAATCAAGTCCTATATATATAACCTATTTTAGTATTTTATTGTTATTGTTGTTGTTGTCTTTGATCTATAGCATTATCGTATTATTATTATTTTACCTTGCCAATAGACCCATTTTTTATTTGAAGAGACCCATGATTTCAATAATCGTCGCAATTTTTCATGACCAGCTGATGAAGCAAGTAATTGATTGTATTGATGACATCGTGGCACATCTAACAAAAACACATAAACATAAACATAAATGATCAAAATCAATCTCTTATTTTTTTTATAATACTATCATTATCATTTAAATCTTACCAACATCTATCTAGAAAATACAAAAAAAAAAGTATTTCTTTGTTAGTCTCTTATTACTAAACTAGCATCATCTCTAGTCTCATTTCCATCTGTTGTAAAAAAAAAGGCTTACTTGTCGATCTGATGTAATATCGTTGTACTTATCGATCTTTTGATATGCGGTATCCAAATCGCCATGAACATCCAATATTGCTGCCCAAATTTTGTTGCGTAGTAAAGGGGGTATATCGACTTTGGCATGATGTATAATTTCCTTTTGTGAAGCTGGGTATTGTCGTAATAATTCCGCAAACAAGCGTTGTCGATGATACTGATAATTTACATCTTGTTCACGTAATGATAAAGGGCGTCGAGGAATCGATGCTTGTGTGGGTGTCGATGGTGCTGGTGTGTTTATTGATAATGAAGAAGAGGATTGTGAGCGTGAACGATTCATGCTACTAAACGAAAATGTCCTATTCAATGATCGAGTTGTTGATGGTGTTCCTGGAGATGTGATAAATGCACTACCACTAAGTGGGCCGTTACCCATAACAGATGACTGAGGAGATAATATTTCATCATAAAATACAAGATCGTCGTCATCACCCTCATCGCCATTGACAACTTCGCCGTCAATATTATGATTATTATTGCCATTTTGTTGTTTTTTAAACTTGTCAGTTTCCTCGAGCAAAAAGTTCACATCATTTTCGTCTACAACATTAAAATAATCGGCATCCCATTCAAATCGCTCTGAGCTTCGTTGACCTTGTTCTTGTTCAAGCCGTTGATATAATTCTTTGTAACTGAGTATCTGCATTGTATCAGAATAGAGCTGTGTCGTATCCACCATAACAGGTCCAGTTTCTTCTCCATCCTCGACATAACATACGCGTGGTAATCGTTCAATTACTGGCATTGATAAAAATACACCTCTCTTTACGAGATTCACTTCAACGTCGCCTCCTGCCAACCGCCATAAATGGTATATATGTGATAAAGGAAGATCTGCGAGTGGATCATATGGTGTTGCTGGATCTTTCTTTTTTACTGGCTCGTCAATATCAGCTTCATCAGGTTGTAAATTTTGAGAAGCAAGAACAGGTCCATGAACCCAACCATATTCTTTTCTCTTATTTTTGGTACTGTTGTCAAAAAATGACAAAGCGAAAATTTCGTGATAATCAGGTCGCTTAGTGTGTGTTACTTGGAGACAATTGAGAATCAACTGTCGAAATACCTCAATAGAGTCTTTTGTATTCAAACTATTATCATTGTTGATTATTTTCCCTTGTAAAAATTCTAGAATGTCCTTATTGATATCCAATGATTCAATCCCTTGGTGATTCCATATATTCTCGTCCTTTCCATCCTTTGCCCATTCTGCCAATGTGTTCAACGAATCGAAAATTAATCCAACATCCGAAGTAGTCCAAAAAGAATTTCGACAAAATTGTTCAACCAAAATAATACCCGCAGCCCAACAGTCTCGCTATATTAGTTTTTTTTATATCGTATGATTAAGTATCGGTTTAATCATCTTTATTCTTACGTTCCTTTTCCACTTATATACTTTTTCTTAATTCTTTACCCTAAATCTTAATTAATCATACCTTGTCATAACCATACGGCTCCTCTGAACAAGTATCTAGAACGCATTCAGGTGATAAATAGCCTGGATACCTTAGTTATTTACGCGTTAATAAATAATTTTTTCTTCATTTTCTTCAAGTTTTTTCGATCCCATCATCTTCTTCATTATACAGGATTATCTCTTTTCTATCTTTTTCTCTCACTTACCCAATCGGAAAGTCAACATCTACACCATGGCCTGTCATATAATATAATCCATAACCAGAAAGTTTAATTCGATCGTTTTCATCCAATAAGACATTATCTGGTGATAGTGCCGCATGAATGACATTATTCTGTTTCAAATAAGCCAAAGCACAAAATATCTCGAAAGCATATCTTTGTATTAAATCAACACTAATAAATAATAATAATTAATGTTAAATATTCTTTTTTATACAAAAGACAAAAAAAAAGTATAAATATATTTAGAGTCCCCTCCCCCTTTTTTTTAATCCCTCCTTATTTTTTTTTTTACCTGACTGGTGTTTGTGCCTTTTCACTACGCGCTTTTTGTAATGAATTATCGTGGTATTCATTGACAATGAAAAGTCTATCTATTATGTACATATTAGCGTTTAAGTTTAGTTTTAGTTTAATTTTCTATTCCACTGATTTTCTCTCACTCTTCCTTAATGAAAAGTAATAAAGGAAAAATAGAAGGTATTAGTCTACCATGTTTTCCTCGATGAACTTCGACATATTCACATAAATTCTCGTGTCTGAGTGTTTTTAACAGTTGAAAACGTCCCATGATTTGTGACGGAGCAGAAACTGCCAAATGACCTGATTGTGCAAGTGCTTCGGAGGATCTTGCCGAAGCTACGAAATTACAGGATGCAAGTTTTGGCGTAGGTCTATCATGATATATTTTAAGATCGCTCGCATTGGCAAATAATGCCATAATACAAATTTAAATAAGGAAGAAAAAAGAAAAAGAAAACTATTAAGAAAATAAAAAAAGGGTCCCCAGGGTGTAAAAAGTAGAGTGGGTCTTTGGATATGCCGAATTCCACCTTTGGTAAAAAGAGATCTTTCATTTTTACTTTCCGCAACAGTTTGTACTACAGGGTTTTTTCCTTATAGTTGCTAAAATAACCCACCACAGTATTCATTTGCATTAAAAATGGCCTGTAAATAAAACATTATAATCAATATAGTACAAATGTTCTTATCATTGAGAATAATTGATAAAGACTATTATATATATATATATATATATATATTAAAGAAAAAAGTATGAAAACAAAACTTTATTATAAAAGAAGCGTCTGATACATGAGTTTGCATTATTTTATAATACCTAAATATAGGTTGTGGATGTTTGTAATGAGGAGTATTCATATATATATATATATACAATATGTAATTCGTTTTGTGTTGTAAGTAGACAATATATATACATGTGTGTATTGAGTAAAAGTATCGATCTTCTACATTGTTTTTCTATGAAAATACTACGCTGATATTATTAGAGATGTCGTTGAGCGTGTCCATAGTAGTCAAGTCGGTCCTACTAGGTACTGATATTAAAGCAAACAGATTCAACAATAAATCTTTTTTTTTTCTTTTCACGTACAGAAGGTCATTGTTTCTTTATGAGAAATGAATGTATAATTGAATTTGTTTTTTGAGTTCGTCACGACTGATAACAATAATCATTCATTGTTATATTTTCCAGATAAGAGTGATTATCCCAATCAATCTGATCACAAAACTCAGCTAACAACCCTTTTGTTTGAGAAAGTCATCAAACAAAACCTTTTAGCATAAATTCAATTACTATTACTAGTAACTCTTGTCTCAAAATCAGGGCTATTTCTCGCAGTATAGTACTAAGATTTTCGTCTCCATAAATAGTTGCAAGCTATCATTCAGACGGCATTTTCTTATGAATAATAACGTTTGCTTAGCAAAAACAAAGTGGAGTTTGTTGATAGCTTTATGTTATCCCCTCAACCACACACTATCATACGTATACGATGACAAGCATCTCATCCTGGGTTAAATATTTACCGTACCGTCTTGATATCTTCATATATGTATTCAACTTAATACGTACTGGGGTTTTGCTTGAAGCGATTTGGACTGTTTTTTTTTGCTTCTATTCCGTTCAATTGCGATAACAGTTATCAACTCTTTCCACAAATGAACTTTCATAACATTATTCTTCTTATACGCTTAAAAATAAAGATATAAACATTTTGATATTCAAAAGTCATCATAAATAGCCATTATCATTATTAGCTGCTCATTTCCGATCACCGAAAAAAAAAAATCAAATAACTCATATTGATTTTTAATGTGACCAGTCTATTTCTACAAATATGTTCGTGCAAAAGGGTTTCGCTTTTTTTTTTTTAGTTCAATAACACAAAAATACTTTTGAATTCGTCATACGGATGGTAGGTGTTTTATTCCATAATAAATTGACTATATAATACAATAAATAAAAAAAATATTAAAATGAGGTTTTAAATATAGCAACTTTGTCTTAGGTTTACAAATCTCTTTTGCTGTTTTGACGATGAGCGAGCATCGGTGTATTACATTGGAAACTTAAATGTCCCGTTAATACCTATATTTATTCATCTGATAGGGCCACTCTTTAGGCGATTCGTCTATTGAGACCCAAGTAGGCATTACTGTAAACTTGAAAGCTATTAGTTTTCAAGTCCCTCGTAGTATCTGCGTTATACATTAGGGATTAGGGGCACTCCTTAGGCGATTCGTCTATTGAGACCCGAGTGGACATTACTGTAAACTTGAAAGCTATTAGTTTTCAAGTCCCTCGTAGTGTCTGCGCTTTCCCTAATGTTAATATGTGTATTTATTCTTTTGTTTTCTTTATTATATTTTTTATACATAAATGATGTATTTGATAATTACTAATGTAGTGAGAGTGTTTGACTGTTATGGAAATATCATTGATTTGGAGGCATAGTGGACATAGTTTGTTTTATTTGCTTAAAAAAAAGAAAAGTATGAGGGATAATTGGACATTATACAAGAGCTTGAGTGGTCATTGATTATCTCTTAGGGGGTTTTGTGTGTATATAAATCATTAATAACTATTTTAATACTATGACAATAAAAAGACTACCTCTTTTTTTAAAGTTTTTGTTATTATACAGATACTCGTCAATGTATATATTTACATATGTAGATAACGAGGTGAAGAAAGAGGAGAATATGAAGCACGGTATCCTGTTTTAGCGGAGAGTGATGAAAACAGAAAAAACCCTTTCTTGTTGATATTGTACGTGATGGTGGTGGTGGTGGTGGTGGTGGTGAGATTAGTGAGGATGATGTGTTGATGAATAGATTTGCTGCTGTTATTATTTTTATGAATATTTGTGTGTCGCACTAACTGCTAATTTGGTTTCAAGTGTTAGAAGACGAACTGGTACTACTGACATTGTTGCTGTTGTTATTGGTATTATTGTCACTGGTTTCACATACAGATCTTTTTCTCTTTTTTATAGAAGCGCCATAGTTCTCTTGATGAAATGAAGAGTCAATTGGTAATTTTCTTGTTGGGTTCGCCATAGTTGGTATAAATAATCCTTCATCGTTTACTTTGTCTAGAGTCTCCGTCAAATATTTTTTCATCCTCCAGACAAGTGTAATAATAGCAGTCAATCTAACCACAAAGTTTGCCTGAGAATCAGGGAAAAGAAGAGGACCAAGAATCTGTAAACGACAAACAGATCCTTTTGGACAAGTCATCAAGCAAAACTTGGCACTTAATCCTAATAGATAGAGAAAAACTAAATTATTAGGACACTTATTATTATTATCGAGGATAAGAGAAAGTGTTATTATCTGGGGAAATTGGTATTTAATACCAATGGGAAATTCTTGGGACGTTTGGGACGTTTGGGACATTTGGGACATCCCAAATTACCAAATAAAGGTTTTCGGGACATTTGGGACATTTGGGACAAAATCTTTTTGACAAAAAAGGAAAAGGAGTCTAAATTTTTGTAACAGCGGAAGGTCAATAATAAATAGCGCGTGTTGTATATAATAAGGTTGCAAAATAACTTTTTAACCAATGTTAATCTCCCAATGTAATTCTTGCAGTTTACCCAGTCATCAATGCATTTCTAATCGAATATGTCTCAACACTCTGAATTGTTTGGCCATTGGCAATCATAATGAAAGCAAGAAGTGTGAGCTTTAACTTTGTTCAAACTTTTACTACAATCGTTTTTCCTTATTTGTTCGAGTTGTGGAAGTGGGATGGTAATATTTGGTACTGATTACGTTTTCTATGAAATTACACGTCGAACGGTAGGAATGTGGAATGAACGCTATAAACATTATTAATATACTTATCAATAGAATCAGATGGTAATATTCGATATTATGAGTAAACATGAAATTGTTACTGATATTATTAATTTACTTTTTAATAGAATGGGGTGGTAATATTCGGTACTGATTATGGTTTGTATGAAATAACATGTCGAATGGTGGAAATATGGGATGGTTACTGGCATTATTAATTCGCTTATTAATAGAGTGGGATGGTAATATTTGGTACTGGTTACGGTTTGTATGAATGACACGTCGAACGGTAGGAATATGGAATGAATGCTAGCATTATTAATATACTTATTATTAATAAAATCAAATGGTAATATTCGGTACTGATTATGGTATGCATGAAACGACACGTTCGAATAGTATAAATATGGGGATAGTAATAATTTTTAATTCTGATATTACAACATACTACTTTTAACTTCCATCAGTTTTTTTTCAATCTCCAACCTTTTCCATATGAACAACAACAACAATCTGCTCAGTGACATCAGAGATATAAACGTAAGTAAACTTATTCAATTATATAATAATTACATGTATCTAAACAATACGTTTTTCAAAATAGTGACTCGGTTGCTCAAGAAACGTCCGGTGAAAGGTAACATATAATTTTAATTTATAACAAACATGTTGCATTATATCTATTATATTCCATCAATTCTAATTATTATAATGATTGTTTTTAGCTCTGCTACTCGTGCTGCTCAGTCTATGCCAGCTTAAGTTACCAATAAGCATAGCATGCATTTAGTTAAGTTTACATTATTCAGATGCTGATAAAGGTCTTTTTTTTAGATTCTCTATCGTCTCCTACCTACTCATCATCCGCCACTCCCTCACAATCACAACAACAACCGCAACCACCCACACCAAGACTCCGTCCCCACCACACCTCACCACGACAACAACCATCATCATCATCCCACCAACCCTTAGAGGGTATGCTTGATCCCCCATGCCCTCTTTACATACCGCCTTCCTCAACAACAATGACAACGACAACAGCACATCGCGGTTCCGGCAAAATACCTTTGCGGATCGCGGTGTGTTCATTCCTACCACCCACAGAAATTCTGCTCTCTCCTCTTCAACATCATCAACAACCGAACAACGCGCTGGTCGCAAAAAGAAGGGGAAAGTAACTTCTACTAGAAAATAGTTTTTTTTTTGGCACATCATTGTTTTTTTTCTAGAATTAATAAACATTTATCAAATACACATACCTAAATATTGATTTTCATTGGGTCTGCTTGGTACACAAACTTTGAATACAAACTATCTATAAAAGGAAATATCTGCGCTGAGAAAGAAATCTATTTCCCAAATGTCCCAAATGTCCCAAAGGTTTCCCATGGTGTAAATACATGCCAGAAAATATGAACCCCACCAAGACCAGTTCATGCAATTTCTTAGGCTGTAATTCACCAAGTTTTACCAACATATCACGAAGCGTCTTTGGACAAATGAATTTCGTTTCAACTAATTCTTTTGTAGTATCGACTTCTAGTTGCTTTCCTGCTTCGGCACATGCATATTCTGATAAACCTGATTTAAACAATAAGTCAACCTTCCTGTCAGTTGCTCTTCTACTAATCATTTCTTCTCTTGAAAGGGAGTGAGATGCATTCTTTGCTTGCGTAGAAGCGCCACTGGTTCCCTCACCGCTGTTTATTATACCACATATTAATTTAAGTTTAAACCGTAAAATAAGTCATAACAAAATCAAACGATTCTTACCCTCTAACTTTGAATTCAGATTCATCAAAGCATTCTTGTACCACTACCCATACACGATTTAATAAATCAGATTCAGAATGATCAGTTACCGGGAGATAGTTGTTATAAAATAAATTTAACGTCTTCAAAAAAGTTTGATGAATCCAAAATAAGTCAGGCTCATTCTTTGGATGAAAAGGAACATGACTTGCTTGTTCAAAAATCGTTTCAAGATCACGCTAAGCAATAAATAACCTAATAATTTAATAATTGTTCTTCTTTTTACCCTTGCTCTTTTAAATAACATTCTGATAAGACTCCCGATATACTTACTTTGCCTAAATAACCTTTCAAATACTCATTAAGTTTTTCTGGTAAATCATAATCTTTTGGACAAGCTTCATTTTTAACTTCTTTCATTTCCTCTTCCGTGAAATACCCATCATCAATCCACATTGTATCATCAACATCCAAAATCAAAGAATGGACCGGACTTTGCATATATATAAATATCAAATTAATATGAAACATAACGAAGAACAAAATTGAGCCTGGATAGGTCGATGATGATATCTAAATATGTATCTGATCTACTTACTGCTCGAATTGGCAAGTGCTGGCATATTGCTTCATTACATCCTCAACTACAGTACCTGTGCTTAGGACCCATTTATTTTCACCCAATGAACCAAAGTAATGCTCGACCATTTCTGCAGTAATTGGTTTTTTGGAATTATTTGCATTTATTCTTGTTGTTTTCGATGATTTTGAAGAAGTTGAAGAAGGCGTTGAAGGTAAAGAAGAAGTTGAAGATACTGGTACTTTGAAAATTTGTTGTTGGGTTTGTGATCGTGAGGAAAAAGAAGAGGAAGAGGAAAAACGACTTTTCAAATGCTTTCGCAGATATGATTATATATTAATATAATTTTTCCTGACTGCCATTGATAGCTGTATGTTTTGTATACTTACTTTCAGTGCTGCAAGTGCTGTGTTTCCCCAATCTGGTTTTCCTAGTACCTATCAAACCAGTAATAGAGTATTAGTAGTGTAGCAAACCATATATACAGGAGTATGTGGTCGTGTATTTCTAAAGAGTGATGCTAGTACCGTATCAATACCTACAACTACAATATTTCTTCGCTTTGCTTCAGTAGAAAACCGATGAGTCCAAATACTTTTCAGATCATCACCTTCTTTGGTAAGATCAAGTATCTTATTATGATTTTGTTTTAAAAAACTCTCCAAAGTTGGGTTTTCATTCTTATCAAAATATTTCTGCAGTACTATAAACAAGGCCTAATTAAAAAAAATAATATGATAATTTTCACCACATTCCAAAAGTAGATCATTCACGTTCACTTACTCTTAATATGAACTGGACAATTGGGATCCCACTAAAAATCGTGTAGTCCCCCCATCGTGTAGTCCAAGTCACACTGCCAATTATGGTCATCATCGTGTACCAGTCATGCTACATGATCCATACTACACGATCATCGATTTCAGTTTGAAAATGAAGAATCCATTTTGGTTGTTAAATTCATCGATATTTTTATTTACTACGGTAGGAGAACTTTTAGTAATAGAAAATAAAGTTAAAATCTACTTGTTGAATCATTCGTGATGATTTCATACCTAGTCTTCAAAAATTATTGATTACTACTGTTGTTTTGAAGCGGTCCCTTCTCGATTTGTTGAATGTATCACTGCAGAGGGTTGATACTATTGTGAGAATAATTGAATATTATAGTTCAATATTATGTTGTCCGAACATCTTGGGATGGAAATTAACTTGTCAAGAAAAAATAATAATGTAGTTTTTGGTCGGGTAAGTTTGAGACGACATGTTGAAGGTCTCTGTGACACATTTTGTAGCGAATAAGCTGATGTGTAAATGCTGACTATAGTTGCTTCGATGTTTGTTCCAAGTAAACAACTAAATAAATTTGTAAAACCCTTGAGGAGGCTCGTATAATTGGTTCATTGAATTATGAAAGAGACGACACATTTCATTCGATGCATCACGTTAAGTCCTAATTTATTTAACTCGAAAATATGTAACAAGACATTATTTGTAAAGTGTCTTCAAACATTCCTCATTACCCACTCAATGACAAGATTTAAGAGAAAGTACATGAACAAATTGTAAAGTACACGATCAAAAAAAAAAGGTACACTATGAAGCATGCTTTTTATCAAGGCGGGTATATAATATTACAGTGTGACTTGAATTACACGATGGGCGGACTACACGATGTTTCTGGAGACTCCTCAAATAATTATGCTAATTCGGAGCTTTTAACCCTAACAACAACACCTTTATTTTTATTTTTTCAGGTTACTTTCTTTTCCAAAAGAACAAAAGAAAAAAATAACACACACAAGAATGACAGCGGAAAGTACAAAACCACCAACACGTCAAGAACGACAACATTGTTGGAAATTACGTGACGAATATTTTGCATGTCTTGATCGCTTAACCATTGTGGATCCTGTAATTGTTGAAAAAGAACCAGAAAAAGCTAAGGAATGTCTTGAAAAGAAATCAAAATATGAAGACGCTTGTGTGGCAAGTTGGGTAAGTTGGTTATTCTTATTTATTACTTTTTCTTTAAAAGTCATGTCACGGATATAAATCAGGAAAGAAGGAACTCATTATGAAATGCTATTGTTATTGTTATTATTATTAATGTATAGGTTGAATATTTCAATAAACGCCGAGTACTTGACGTAAAACAACGTGAATATTTAGAATTTTCAAAGCAACAATCAGGCAAATAAATAAAAAAATTATATATTACAACAAGCTGGAACCGCACATAATACATTTTTGACACTCTTGTAATATAAGTTCACTTAATCCGTTACTTCCTCCTGGGATTAAGCTCTTTTCACCACATAGAATACATGTACGTAATCGACTTGATGTTAATACACGGCGGGTCACATTACAACTGCCTATACTCAAATATACAAAAATAAAATTTCAATATTACTTTTCATCAACATCATCATTACGTCTTTATTATTCTCTCTCACACAAAATGATTACTGTGCAATAAAGCTTACCCCAAATATGCATGGATGGACAAACACCTAATCGATCCTTCTCCACAATAACTAATTCTTGACATCCTGGACATTTTTCTCTTCCTGGTAGTGTTTCTTGTGGATCCTGCCCATCCAGTAGTAGTGTTGCAATTCCAACCTCTTTTTCTAATTCTTTAGAAACCTGGGGTAAATAAGATTGAAGTCGTTTACACGTAGTTTGAATTTGTTCCAACGCAAATGGAATAGGTTCTTCTTGTGTAAGTATACGATCACATAATAATAGTATGATCACAGCATCATCCTCTAAACAAATATATATATATATATATAAACATGTACAAATTATTATTTTTTTCTTATTGGTAATCCTTCTCGAAAAAAAAAGCAAGAGAAATATACCATCTAATTTTTGTAATCGATCATCCGACAAACTATATATATAATCTAATACGGTAGCAGCAAATTGTTGATTAAGAAATGATTTGGCTTTTCTACAAACTTTTGATAATTTACGTATAGCGTCTTCTGCTAGCTCATAATTCTGAAGATTGATTTGTACACGAAGGAGAACGCGAGCTGCTGTTGCTCGATCATCACAAAATATTTTTTTTGCCAATGAATCCGTACTAAATAGAAAATTGATTAGATAATATGTTGCTAGGATTATATGCCTAAAAATGTTTACCTTTTTTTATAGTGACCTTGAGACATAAGATTGTCAACAACATCGAGCCATTTGATCATTCCATCACTCTCATCTTCATCTATGATATATTGAAGTATTTCATGAAGTATGGCTTGAATGGGTAACGTATAAACTATATATATTGACCTCTAAGTATTAGCATCAGCTTGTAAATGAATTATTTAAATAAATAAGCTGATATACTAACAAATAGCAGGATCCTTGATATATCTTTCTATTGTATGACTAACTTCTTGAATTGTATTTGGATCTTGACGTTCTCGATGTGCTATAAAACCCAAATATATGATATCAAGGTTGTTCCTTGGAAAATAATGCATATCTAACTCAGGACGTAATCTATAATATATAAAATTGTGGGTGGGAGATGCTAAGGTTAAACAATAAAAGTTAAAGTAAAAAAAAGTTAAAAGCTTACGTAAAAAGGACAGCAGAGAATAAACCAGTAGCACTATCCTCGACAGACCATGTTTTAGGTACGACAGCATTTGCGGTGGCTTGAGTTTCACGATCCATTTTATCTTGGTCTATGAGCCATTGTTGATTCATTTTATTCAAAAGTCGTTCATTTGTCTTTGCTGATAGCTCGCTGTTGTATGTATGTTTTGCATTATCATCGACAAATAATGATATGTTTTGACAATCATAAGTATATAAATATACTTGAGATCCATCTACTGACCAATTAACGCCTATCAAAAAGCAATAATCAAAAGCAAGTTAATTATTTGATAATTTAACAATATGTAAAAATATATATTCTTACCTGTTAATCCCATTGTTGAGTGTTCAAGATAATATTCACTCCAGTGATCAACAAGATCATCATCATCATCAATTATTATGGATCCAATTTGAACACGTGCGTTTTTACATAATACTGTTTTGATTACGTTGCCTCCATTTTTCTATGAGATTTTATATAGGTAGTTTCAAATGAGTTAAACAATCTATTTAGGTAAGAACTTGAAAGATGGGGAAAGTATATGTATGTTGTTACCAAGTCATTCCAAACAGATAACAAGCTAATATAAGATGGATCGGATTCGAACCATGTTTTCTTTATCGTTGCTGTTACGGATTGAATAGTGGTTTCCCCTGTATCATAATCTACTTTCGCCTCTAGTTCCACAGATGTTAATGCACTTGTACCATCCGAGCATGTTGAAATTATGTAAGCCGTATCTATCATTATAATTTACATTTACATGTAAATAAAACTGCTATCTATATAATATATTCAATAATAATAAAATAATTATCTCTCTTTACTAACATCGATTGCCATTAACGCGCCATTGAGTCCATTCTACGGAATTAACAAAGGATTGATGTGGTTGAAAAGTGGTGCAAAATAGTGCTCCTAAGTCGGAATGATAACTACGTATAAAAAATAATTATTATTAGTATTTCTATATACATCTATACGATGATGATACATAGATCTAAACACAAATGATTCATTTATTATACCTCCATATAGTAATTTCACCTGATTTATTACCTAATGCGATCAAAGCAGGCTTTTGTACAAAAAGATCAGGAATAATCAATGATGACCATGCACAGCCTGTATAAAAAAATTGTATACAAAAAACCATTAATATTTGATCCGATTAAGTAAGCTTACATATAAAGAATTGAATTATATGTTAGAATTACAAAGAGTCTGGAAATGATCTAATTCATCTGGAGTACTGAATTTGTCTTTGGATCCTAAAACATGTTCTTTTATTAAAGGTGTCATATCGAAACACTTTCTTTATATTTTAGTAAAGTAATTACGGTCGAATTTATATCTTTACAATACCATTACACTTACTGTATCTAAATATTCTCCAAGTTTAGTTGTACTATATAATGTTACTTGATGATATGTAGTAATGACAGCTAATATACATCTATTTAATTATCTGTTATAATTAGAAAGACTTTAGCCTAGATGTAATATATATATATATATATATTAAGATACATTACCCGTTGAGTTTGGCTAATCCTGTAGGTGACCATCGTACATGTCGATAGGTCTCAGATACTATAATACTTGGTTGGATAGGTATGTTTTGGACTAGTAAAGCAAGGGCGCATGAATTAGAGCATGAAACTCTTTTTTTTTGGTTTCTTTTTCCAACCATTAACACATTCTCCAACATGAACTTATATTTAAATGATACCTGTCATTATTGAAGGTGCATTTGGATTTCCTTTTCTTAATTCATTTAAACCAAGGTGATTATGAGCATCTTCTTCAGATCGCAAGTCGACAAATACAGGTGTCTATGTTTTCGTGTTTTTTTTTATTATTTTTTGTTTGTTTGACAATGGATATAATATAGATCTTGATTATATTTATTAATACTATTATTATTACCACAATGTGGATCCCGTTTTGAAGGCAAATGGCCAGTTGATCGTCTTCATTCCATTGAACAGAATCAGTAAAATAAGGTTGACCTAAAAGACTAATGGCAGGTCTATATTCCATGGCTATTCGTTTTTGAAAAAAAATGCGCGTGTAAAGTTTTCAATAGATAAGTTGACCTAAACGCGATTTTCTCGGAGGGGAAAAAAAAAAGAAAGGAACTTGACAACAAAATAAATAAAATAAAAATCAGCTTGTGGTTAATTAATAAGAAATTTTCTTCTGTATTATGCATGTCTGTATGTATGTTATATGAAGGGTAATAGATGATACAAGTATACAATAGAGTTTTTACTATATGAAAAATTTACAATTATGAGAATAATAAGGTAATAGAAAATTTGTGGGAGAAATGGTTTTAATGATGATGATGCTTTCTGTGTGATCGTTTGTTCCACCTGTATTTACCAACAGGTAATTTTACTTTTTGCTCTTCCATGACTGCAGCAATACCAGAATAGTATGCACCTAATGCAGCGAAGAATGCAGATACCCCTATGATTATTATTTCTATAGTCAGTAAAATATATTGGGTTTTACATATATTCAACTACAATGATGACAACATACCACTAACACGTAAAACGGCTGATACATCGGTTATATAGTATATAGCGCTGAGCAATAATGTAACAAACACCCAAAATAAACACCTAAAATAAAGTAATTATGTTTTAATAAGCAAACAAACAAACAAACATATGATTGAACAAAATAGCCTGTTTTTGATCATGTAATAACAATAGTAATAGTATAAATAACTTACCAACTAAGAATAAAAGTACCAGATTTAATTTTAATTGAAATGCCTAAAAGCATTACCGTATAAAATGCCCAAAAGAAATGATAAATAGCATTTGCTTGTGCTAAATCCCAAGCTGTTTCATAGGAATCCAAAGTAGATGCTGCAGAAGGTAACATCATCATACCGGAACCCGCCCAGAATGCTCCATATGAAACAAGAATGGTTCCAGAAAATGTACCACCATAAAACAAGTCCAAGAACCTGTATGTATCATTGGAGAAAGAATTATTAATTTGGTTGGCATTGGATAAAAGTCGCTTTATCTTACCCAGCTAAATATTGTGCAATGCCGCCGAAAAGTAATGCAGTAGGAAAAATAATATGATTGGGTTTATGTGGTAAGAATAAATTATAAGCAGCTAAAAGGTTGGTAACCATTGCAAAGGACCAAAGACCCAATACAGCAGGATTACCCATTGTTAAAGGACGACGATCTGACTGACCGTTAACCAAAGGTGATGCTGACCGTGTCAACCATTCCCAAGCATTTGCACCTTCCATTCCTGGCCCACCTACTCGACCTCCTCCACCGATAAAAGGAGGCGGTGAAAGAGAAGGGGGTGTTGTAGATCTACTATTAGGAACAGTTAATTTGCCGTTTGCATCTTGAGTAGGTCGTATGGGCATAGGACTACGTATAGTACTTTCAGTGGCGGAACTTTGTCGTTGCTGATATGCTGACCCTTCTCCTCTTTCCATTTCATCGGGATTTTCAGCTCCAAAAGTCCATTCAGACGTACCCAACATTGGCTTAGCCATTTTTTTACAATGTAAACTAGTAGTATTATATATAAAAAATAATATAAAAAAATGAAGCAGTTAAGGGACTAATAATAATAATAAAGAGAGTTGATATGAAAAGAAAAAAAAAGGAAAAAATTCGGTAATAAGTTCCAGTTATAGATATAAAGAGAAAAGATGATGTTTCGTTTTTATTTTTTTTGTTTGGTCTTTAAGGTCTATGGTATATATAACAAACTTGGTTTCAGGAAATCACGTTCCTAGTAGATATAAAGAAAACCTGTTAATATGTCAATCAATTCATACATCATATGAGAAATATTTGGTAAGATACAGTGTGAATATAGAAACATCCTAACTTTTTATGATCTACGGAAAAAACACCTTTTTTTTTTACCTCACAAAAAAAGTATTAGTGTCTGTGCGTCTGAATTGTTGTCAGCCTCCCAAAAAAAAAAATTGAAAAATTATTTTTGGTCGGTTCGGAACACCCGAGGGCGAAAATAGCCAATTTTTTTTTCTTGATCAGAGAGCACACTCTTTTGGTAAGCACTACATACAAAACAAAAAACAAAAAATTATGCCTGCCAACAAAGCAAAAGCTGCCGCGGCTGCAGCCATCGCCATACCACTCATGCCTGAAGGTACAAAAGTAGTTGCTCAATTTAAATCAGCTGACGGTGAATCTACTGGACCTCCTTTAAATCTTCCTGCCGATGTCACCCCAGAACAACTTGAACTTTTATTGAATCAATTACTTGAACAGGTAAAGATCCGAGCACACTACTATTTACTTTTTGATCTCTATTACTTAATTGGTAATATCCAAAAATAAATTCATAGATCGTGACGATCTAACTATTTCTTTTTTATGATTGATAGTCTGAAGATCCTATACCCTATTCTTTCTATGTTGGAGAAGATGAAATTATAAAATCATTATGGACAGATCGTAAAGATAAATCAACAGAAGATACAATCACGATCGTATATCAACCACAAGCAGTATTTCGTGTACGAGCTGTATCACGATGTACTTCAACTCTCTCGGGTAAATTTTAAATATAGAATAAAAGCTATTTTTATGGGGGGGGGAAGTTGAAGTGACGGGTAATACTTTTGCATAAAATGGGTTGAATATAATATACTAAGTGTCAAACGACTGTGTCAATTCTCTTTTTTTTTAAAAAAAAAATAGGACATACGGAAGCAGTTTTATCATGTGCATTCAGTCCGGATGGATCTCAACTTGCTACTGGCTCAGGTAACGGAAACAAAAAAAAACAGGGGCTCAATTGGGAAAGGTGTACACGAAAAGGGTAAAAAAGAACATCCCACTTATATATTTCTACTTTTCTTTTCGTATACTAGGGGACGCTACTGTTCGGATATGGGATTTAAATACGGAAACTCCTCGTTATACTTTGAGAGGACACACAGGATGGGTGTTATCGATAGCGTGGTCACCCGATGGTAAGACACTCGCTTCCGGAAGTATGGATAAAACAGTTCGATTATGGGACCCCAAGACCGGTAAATCCCTTGGTGATGGATTAAAAGGGCATACAAAGTGGATTACGAGTTTGTCCTGGGAACCTTATCACCTGTAAGTTTATTTTGGTCACTATGAAGTGTAAACTATGGAATTTTTTTTTTGTTGCTATGGGGATAACTGTCATTATTATTTTATGGTTATTTTTATGGAACGATACTGAACAAAAAAAAAATAATATACTCAAATATATTAGAAACTCGAAAGCGAATCGATTAGCAAGTTCGTCCAAGGATTCTACAGTACGAGTATGGGATACAGCTTTAAGAAGAGTCATTATGACTATTTCACAACATACAGCAGCAGTAACTTGTGTTAAATGGGGTGGTGAAGGTTTAATCTATACCGCATCACAGGATAAAACTATCAAAGTCTGGAACTCAAGTGTACGTTGCTCATTTTTTGTACTACAGAAGCTTAAAAAATTACAGAGATGGAAAACGAGAGTAAAAAAAAAAAAAACAAAGAATCAAATAATTTAAAGTTTTCACACTTTATTCATTGTTATTATAGGGCGTATTAGTTAAAACTTTACAAGGTCATGGTCATTGGGTAAGTTTCAGTAATTTCTTATTGTTCAATTAAAAATATTTAACCATAAATTAAAGATTCGCGCGCAACAACTCTTTTCAGGGGGCCGAATGATTATATAAAGGATAATAGTTGGATATAATTAATAACCGGATGAAATAATAAAATTGGCAACTAAAAAAATATTAAATATATTATTATCTTAGGTTAATACATTAGCACTCAGTACAGATTTTGTTCTTCGTACTGGACCATTTGACCATACTGGCAAGAAATATCCAACAGAAGAAGAATCAAAAGCAGCAGCTTTGGCACGCTATAAAGCATTTAAAGGATCTAAACCTGAACGACTTGTTAGTGGTTCTGATGATTTTACTATGTTTTTCTGGGAACCTGAAACTAGCAAAAAACCACTTACACGAATGACAGGTAAAAGACAAAAAAAATTAAAACAGGGGCTCAAAATAAGGATGTGCACAAAGTGGGGTTGTCAATAAGCATGCTTTTTTACACAAGTATAAAACGGTGAAACCCACATGATATTGTTTCTTTTTTCTAAAAACCAAAACTTTATTATTATAGGTCATCAAAAGTTGGTGAATCATGTAAGCTTTTCGCCGGATGGACGATATATTGCAAGTGCGTCGTTTGATACTTCAGTTAAATTATGGGATGGTCAGACAGGTAAATTCTTGGGTAATTTACGTGGCCATGTTGGATCTGTTTATCAAGTTTGTTGGTCAAGCGATTCAAGAATGTTATTGAGTGGTAGCAAGGATAGCACTTTAAAAGTATGGGATATCAAAAAGATGAAGATCAAGTTGGATCTACCAGGTCATCAGGATGAAGTAAGTATAGTTGAATTTATGTTTGTGTTTGTGTATGAGAGAGAGGGTAGGGGTATTGGGGGGGTCGATGAAGTTGAGCGATCAGTCATGGGATAAATTTCTTTAACAATATCGTAATAATTTTTAATAGGTATTCGCTGTTGACTGGAGTCCCGGTGGTGATAAAGTAGCAAGTGGTGGTAAAGATAAGCAGTTGAAGATTTGGAGACACTAAAAAAATTAATAATAAAAAGATAATTCTTACAATATAACAAACAAAAATGGCGTGTTGTGTTTGTGCGTTGATAATATAATGAAAAGGAGAGAGTTAGTGAGAGAGATTGCCGATCGTTTGTTTTTTGTACACTCCACGCTGTTCAAAAAACCATTACGAATCATGATGATAGTACTACACATAAACGAAACTGTATGGCTTGCTGATCGACAAAGGGGGGTGACACAGATCGAGTGAAATTGGTAACTTAGCTACCCAAAACGTCAATTAGATACTCTGCACGGTCGTTTGTGATCCGTTACACAAACAACAAGCTTGTTTGACTTTGCAAAGTCGTTTTTTTTTTCTTTTTTATAATAATGAAAATAATACGCACCCCATCCAATGTCAATTATAAACTAAAAATCGGAGAGGAATCAGTAAAACGTTCTATTGGGCTTATATTTTTTTTATACAACGTACAATAAATAATTAAGATCAACTATAAAAAGACACCAGGCCACTTTTTTTTTTCTTTTTTTCTTTTCTTTATCCGTTTCCTCTTTTTATTTTCTATTTTCTACCCCTTATACATATATACCCTCATATTCATATAAATATAAAATATTATTGAAAACGGCATCACACTCCATCATCTATCATTCTCTTTTTATATTATACATATCATCATTACATATAACATTATATCACACCATGTTCTCCAATCACTCAGTACTTGATTTACCCACATGTAGCTATTCTGATGCATTTGTAAAGCGCTTTATAAAAAAGAAACCAATCGATGACATGTTAGACAATGATTTTCCAGATCCTTGGTACATTTCTTCCCGCATTGTTATTGCTTCTGAACATATGCCATGGTTACAGTCACCTCCACCTTCTCCAGGAGCCAACGACCGCAACAATACCAAGTCGGGCTTGCCCAGACGTCAGACCACCAGTCGCAACAACTACAACAGCAAAAAACATGCCATTTTATCACGACCCAATCGAACAACTAGTAAAATTCAACATCAACCTTTACCACCGTTACCTGCTACTCCTACTTCACCCATTGTAATACCTTCTCCTTCTGAATCAACACCATCACTTCCTACCTCAAATCACCGCATATCTACTGTTCGTAATAAACAGCAAAACTCTGACTCAATCATGCAATGGGTTGACCAACGGTTATCACAACGTCCCTTGTCACGTCAATCACCTTCTAATAGCCATGTTCGTCTTCCACAATCACAATCACAACAATCACTGAAAACATATAAACCTTTAACTGCACCTTCAAGAGCTCCATCTACAATAACAAACCGACCAACAAGATCATCTAGTTTATCTAGTGATGTAACTCGTATTCTTTCCTCTCTTCCCACACCGTCTTCATCTTCCTCTTCAACATCACTACGTTCCGCAAAACAAAAACAAAATCAAAGTACACCGGCGATACGTCGTCCTAGTACTAGTAGCGCAATGACAACAAACAATAAAAAAATCAACAAGTTCGATGTTGCTGAATGGCCTCATGTTCTTTCTCAAAACATGGAAGAACAAGACCGTATGGTGGCACAACACTATATCTTACGAACCGTCTTTGAAGGTGATTTTGCAGCTCCTTTGCGTACCTCCTTTTCGGAAAAAGGTGCTGTTGTCTTGGACATGGGTTGCGGTTCGGGTACATGGTGCATGGAAATGGCCACTGCATTTCCACAATCCACTTTTATTGGTATTGATCGTGCTTCCGATTATCCACGAGATATTAAGCCCAAGAATTGTATTTTCCGCACTTGTGACCTTCAACAACTCCCTTTACCTTTTCCTGATAATAGCGTTGATTTTATTTTTCAACGAGATTTAAACTGGGATCTACAAGCATGTCAATGGAGCCCCCTTGTACGTGAATATTTGCGTATTTTAAAACCTGGCGGTTGGATTGAACTGGTTGAACCAGTAAGTATTATTTTTTATCATTTATATAATTCTGCTCCCTACTACTCAAAAGTAGACCTGGTGTGTTGACAACTATTTTTTTTTTCTTTTAGGATCTTGAAACCCAAAGCAGTAAAAGCCAGGAATGTACTATGAATGATAAACGTAAGTTCAGATTCATGTTACAAAACACCTAATACATAAGTAAGCTTACTAAATATTTTTATTACCTTTTATATATTGACAGTGATTTATGGTATCTCTATGCGACATCAAGATCCTTTTGTATCACGCCACTTGTCATCAATTCTTGCCGCAAATGGATTTCGACGGGTCGAAAGCCAGTTTCAATCCTTACCACTTGGATGGACAAGCAATGATGATGATAAATCATCGCATACATCTGCAAAGTTAGCGAAAGCTGCTGCTAGCCAATACATGTTTACTTTACAATCTTTACGACCTTGGTTATCCTCTGTCATGAATCTGAATAACGAACGATATAATAATTATATCGCAGATTTGCCTGATGAATGGAAACGGGGACAGACTTATATCAATTGGCACCGAGCCATTGCACAAAAGCCACTTACTAAACTACAATAATAATTTTTGATTTTTTTTTTTTGCCATTCCATTCATTTTTTTTTCTTACGTATTTTTGTGCTTAGCATATGAATTACACAAAACTCAAACACACAGACACATCTATAATAACATACGATTGTACTTCTTCCTTTTTTTTCCGCAATTTTTTTTCTGTACTCTATAATTCTTGTTTCATTCCTTCATTCTGTGTTTACACAAATATTTCCACGTTCTTTTTTTTTGTACAAACATCCATCAAAAACTCACTTTCTCGTTCCTTTCCTTTCCTTTTTACTTTTACTTTTTATATTTTTATTATGTATATTATCCCACCTCTTATACTACTTGTTCCTTCACTAGTATTATTCTCATTACTATTTATTACTATCAAATAACAACGACGAATTAGAGCGCGTTTGAAATGTGTTGCTCTTTTTCTTTATTCTTCAACATAACACAAAAACAATGAAAACGTTTTTTTATTGACAAAATACACAAATATGACAAATGTATATTTGTTGTTATTTTTGGTTTAGTTTTAACAAGATTTTTAAGTTGACAGTGTGGCCTGTAAAAGGAAATTTGGGACAAGCGTTTCACAAAAGTAAAACTCTTTAATGAGAACCAAGAACTCGTGTCACGTCAACAATTTCTCCATGTGGGGAGTAAGCGAATATGAGGATTTACAACGGGAAAAGGGGGGAATCGGTGTATTTGTAAAAGATAAGATTTTGATAGTCCAGAAACCGCGATGTTGAATCCTCCAACTTCATCACGATCAAATGTACTTGAATTATGGGCACGGCATTGTGGATTGGTGCATCTTAACGTGCCATTGACAGACTTTAGCTTGTTGTTGCGTCTAAATTTTTGGTGCTTGGTGGGACTATGGCAAACCGGGCAAGTACGGCTACTCTTGTATTCGTTGGTGATATATACATGATCATGTGCAGGAGCATCCAGTTGTTTGATCAATTTAGAGTTTGCACCTCGTTTGTGTTCTTTAATTCGACTGTTTGCTACCCTATACGATCCAAAGAACACGACACTTCCCATTGAATTTTTAATTTGCCAGCTCGATCCTTGCTTTTGGTGATAAATGTTGTGACGAATCTCCCGTGTTCGGTCTTCTTTTTGGCGTTTTTGTTCGTCATCTTCATTATTTTTATGCTTTTGTTTATATCGTTCACGTCGTTTTTCATGTTTAGATGAAAAATTAGCTGCACTTTTTTGCTTGGCAGTATATTTCAGTGCTTTAGGTGGTCGGATATAGTTTGTTGTTATTTGTTGTGTACCTATAGTTGTTGTTGGAATTAATGATGACGATGAAGACGCTGATGGATCAGACGTTGAATATTTCCAATAGGGTTTTATTGTTTCAAGAAGTTGAGATGCTTTTGCAATTGTTGCTGTCGCTGCCACTACAATCCCTGGATCCACACCTACAATCACCAATGGCTTCTCACTGTCAGTACTTGCGATCAGACTTTTCTGAATAGCCAACTATAAATATATATCGTCATAAGTATCTTAATCGCATGATAGCATATATATACATATGATATTGAATTTCGTATTATTATTTATTAATACCTGATCTTCATCCGGTTTCGTTACTTTGTCAACATCTTTTCCCAAAAGTTTCATCTCCAAGGCATATAATTGTGATCTTGCATCTGCCAGATCCCTTCGGTTCACAGATAAATCACGTTCGATACTATTAGCACGTTGTCTAACTTCTCGTAAGTCGGCACTTACAAATGAAGAACCGCATGGATCATAATTTATATACGGTGAATTTCACTTGCTTCGTCATTTTCCTGATATCATCGAAAAGCTGGGCCCCTTGCGTGGTTACAGTACTAGATCGGCAGAGCGCGCAATTGGTTAGTATATAATTATTACTGAATACCCTATTGCTACACTATTGAATATACACTTACTATCTGTTTGCACAACATAGGGTTTTTCAAACGCCATATAAAACTTCGTGTCCAACCTGGAGCCAACGCTGCCAAGATAATTAAACGTCAATTACTCATGCGTAACTTCGAGCGCATATATAAGACCGATAATCCAGTAGAAGAGCTCCTATCAAATCAGTATATTGTACCTGAAGATGAAGAATATGAAGAAATAATGTTATGGAACCACCATGTAGCAAGTGTCACTGATTATAGCGCAAAATATAATCTTATTGAATACTTGACAAACTATTGGCATTACCACTTTTGCGATGACCGGGTACTTCATAGTGTCCTAGACAACAATATTCGCATCGGGAAACAATTGCTCAAAGGTGACATCATATTCCGTTGCAACCACAGCAAAAAAACTGGATACTTTGGTTAAATTGATAATGCCAACTACATCTGGTTCGGGAATATTCTTTGGAGACCTATTGCTGTTTTTCACACACACCTATGAGGGTATGATTTCATACCAGTAAATGTAAACCATACACATATATAAATATATAATTTACCTTTTTTATAAATTTAGGCATTGAGCATCCCCTATCCTTGCCGAAAGTTTTATGGCAACATTAGGATGACGGAATATGGCGCACGAGGAACAAAAAAGGGCGTCCCACTTGGTTTTCGTACAAACAGCAATACAAGTACTTCCGACAAGCTTTATGTAACGCACGCTAACAATTTAAAGACCAATGCTGCATTGCTTAAATCCTCATTGCATGATGGCCGGTATTACTTGGTTTTTCCTGAAATGATACCAGGCGACATTCAGCTGGGGATATCAACTCCACGGGCAACTGGGGCACGGGTAATGTGAATGAGGCAGTGAAAACCAATAAAAAACGACTATGACGTTTGGACTTAGCCAATCAATTTTGACTATGACATGTTGCTGAGATTTAAACAGGTAGCATAAGAGAGAAGAGAGTTCATAAATTATAACTGTCAACCTTTTAAAAAAAAGTTATTGCTGTCAAAGGCTGTATCAATAGTGACAAAATGGAACTTAACTTCAATAATAAAAGACGTGGAAGAAAAACAGGAGGAAAAAATTCTAATGCCGGAAGCAAAATCTAATGGACCGAAAGCATTATCTATGGAGAGTTTATGATTGTGTTTGGAGATGAGAATTATGCTGAGGCAAGTGATTCCAGGAACGATGTCAACAATGGGCCCGTTAATACGAACTCTACCAGTAGCCGAACTAAGCCATTGAATCGAGCACTATGAAACCGGATTCTTCTGAATCGAAAAACACTTCTTCAGAAGAGTTCGCTACTATTTGTGAGCTCCTAGAAGAACAAAATCTAGAAAAGACAGTAACAGACAATAATGCTTTTGATGTTGGTGATGACAATGACGCTGAAGAACCTGATATCCCCATACCAGAAGAAGATGAGCGATCTGGTAAGAATGAGGATATTGTTCTTGAGGAATACTTTCTTAAAATTCAAGATCGCATGCATAATAATGCACATCAATTTCCTCAAGAACATCAAAATGTTCATTTTTTTTGCATTGATGGGAGAAATGAAAATCGATTCAAGCCTTTTGTACTTTCTATGTGTATTTCGGTGGCTCCCTCACATTTGTATAGAAAGCTCTCCAAGGTGAAACTAAAGTGTCCAGGATATAAATACCAAATAGTCATCGTTAGATGTTGCTACGTACTTTAATTGTAATTAATCACTCGACTGCTTAATTAACAGGAACTCGGTAGAAGTATACTGCTGAGTGCCAAAAAGCAGCATATGCAATTATATCAATTCGTACAGATAAGGCGAAAATCACATCCGATTCCATTCTTCGTCAGCACTCTATAGATCACAATAAAAATCCATAAACTACCTTGAATTTATTAAGCTTTCGCCACAAGAGGTTAATGGTATCGATATATTTTATAAAACGCCAGAACAGCTCAATAATTATTTTACAAAGTGGAAAGAAATTGATAATATTAGACATACAAAAAATAATAACGAAGAAATAATTGATGAAGTGAGCAAAGATTTAAATCCATCAATTCGTAGTAAGCGAGCTGCCCCACCTGCCCCGTCAAAAGCACCACCTACCGACATAATAGCTCAAACTAATAGTAGCTCTGATTGTTCAGAAATAGTCACTAATCGCTTCATTTCCTCTTTTTTAATTCGTCCAATACCTCTATCTATTGACTCACAACAACTAGCCGCCTTTATGTTCCATCAGTTTATGTCACAACAATTACCTTGCATCCTCTATGCTCGAAATGTCACTAAATACTAGACATGCTGAACAATCTTTTTCTTGTGGACTTTCATCGTTATGTACAACCTTTAGGTAAGAAAACTAGTTTTTCTTAAATGTTTTCGTCTCAATATATATATATATCGGCATGACAACATTATTTAGCACTAAGGAATACAAATTTTATTATAACACTGCAAACATATGCAGATAGTTCCTAAAAACAGCAGCAGTAATAATAATATTCTCAAAGGCATCTGTAAAAATATCTAAAGACATGTGTCATTTGTAGCAGCATTGAGTGTAAAGAAAAAAACAATAGCAAAATGCAATGTCTATGGCAAAATCGATTGTATAAACAAAATGATAAAGCAAAATACATTCCAAACAATAATAATTAATTACTTTAACAATATAAATGCTCACATATTACATATATGTCAAATAGCTACGTAGCTATTATATATCATGTTTTTTTTTCATATACGTAGTCATAAACATCAAATTCCATATATAATTATCATTTGACAATAGAATTATCAATAAATAAAATAATAATTTTGTTTTTCTCCCCTTCGCTGCGTTATGAGGGCCATTTCCTAATTGGGAACAATTAATTCTTTTTGCCTCATACATGTTACCCGTGCCAAAATACCGGAGATTCTAAGTGTCAACCCCTGATAAAGCTAAAAAGGATCTTCCTAAGAATAAGGTTATCATACCCTAAGATAGCATTCTTTAAGATACATTCTTCAGATGACATACCAGAGATAACGCATCATAATAAACAATTCATATAAATAGACCAACTCGTACATAGAATAATAATCTTTATCTTATTTTCTAAGAATAAACACTGTTTCAAAGGACTCATCGTTTTTTATTATATCTTTATTATTAAACTAAACTATTATTCTATCGTACACCTCAGCGAAGATGTATGCCAGGATCAGTATGGTGAATGCCAGAGGAAGAGAAAATTGAGCGGCGTACACTTTTGAGAACTGGTATAGTTGTTTTTGGGCGATTGTCATTATTTGACTTGCTCGCATGTGGAGAAGTATTTGTGGTTTTGGTACGAGGACGTTTTTTTGACTCATAGGCGAAAGAGGTGTGGTTCGCTCATGAAATTATTAGGCTCTTTCATGAAAAATAAAAAGAGATTATTTATCTGGTTAAGCAGTGAGTCCCGCACTCAAGTCCCCACTGTATCGGGGACTTGGAAATAATATTTTTCATCACCCGCAAACTAGACTGACGAAATTAATGCTGTGAGTTTATTTACAAAAACCGTGTACCTGCCTTTTTAATTCTTGTCACTTTTTTTTCATTTTTTTTAAAAAAAACACTTTTACATTTACTTTACCGAAATAATCATGGGTGGTTCTGGAAGCGGTCGAAGACAAATCAATGGCACTCCTGCACAGAATCGGGAAAGAAACAGAGATATTAGACTGAATGAGTTGTCTCTTAATAATTCTGCTGTAGCAGATATGGAAAATGACGAAGACGCAGCTTATAGAGATGCTAGGGATCGCGCTGCCCTTGAGACATTTAGCGCAGCTCGACAAAGTCGTCCTCAAAACACCATCAATCAATACTTGAATCGCCAACAAGAATTCAAAAGATGGTGTATCAAGAAAAATGTTAATGCTATCCCTGATGATGGAAAGCTTCACTTTTTCTTGAAAACAGAGGTTGGTTTTATTGCTCATTAGTGTGTTTCGACAAATAAATGTAATTTTGTTACTTAAAAATCTTATATAAGGTTGCTTTCCGTCCCCACCGAAAGAGAGGAAAAAAAAGAAGTGCACCAGAAGATTCGCATGAGGATGATGCCAATCAGCATTCAAATGAACATGGGTCCAATGGTGTCAACAATGCTGACCATGCCGACGATGAGGTCAATGACCTTCCTCAAATCGACACAGCATATCAAGTAATGGATATGATGGACGAAATGGATGAAGAGAGAGATGGTTCTAGCTCTAACACTAGCACTACCACTCCCACCAATGATTCATCATCATCCACAATCAACAGCACAAGCATTGAATCTGCCATTACTCGACAATTCAATGAATATGCTCAACTCGCTTCTGGGGTACCTGGCAAACGGGTCAGATACTCAACCGTTGAAGCATATGCTGCTGCAATTGTTGATCTTTGGGCCGAGCAATGTTTGACGGATAATTCTTTTCGTCCAAGTCCTCGTGGAAAACGAGTGAAAGCATTACTTGACTGGTTGCGTAGAGAAGACGAAAAAATCGCTCGCGCAAACTTTGATGATAGAGTATGTTTAAGACAACTTATTAAGCAACTTCTTGCTATATGTGTAATGTATAGATAATCTAACAAATACATTTATTTTTTAAGGGTGCATTTACCGCTGCAGATGGCTATACCACTCATGCTGAAATGGAGAAAATTGTTGATCAATTTTGGACAAATGGAACTGAACTTGGTCTTCGAGATGGTACATCATTTTTATTGCAGCACTACGGTTTGCTTCGCGGTGAAAGTATTCGAAAAATGGAGTTTGCTGATTTGCAATCGCTTCATTTGGAGGATGAAGGTCCCAGCCAATGTCATGCTTTGGTAATGGTCCTTAAACAAGGAAAAACTAACAAGTTTGGGCGCGTTGAAGTTGCTGGATGTATGCGAAACAAGAACGTGGCCATTTGTCCTCAAATGATGCTTGCTTGTTACCTTTTCAGTCGTTATGAGATGTCTGGAGAGCAATTTCCTAGCATCAATAAGAACGCGGATTGGTTTTTCTACAAGCTCATCAAAGGAACGACGGAGGATCCTCAAAAGGAGTTGTCATACCGTCAGCACCTTAAGGCAATCACAAAAGCATTTGAGGGAGCTTGTCTCCATTCAAAAGCCAAAACTCATGCTATGCGTGGTGCCGCAGCTCGAATGGCAGAGATTGGAGGATCAAGCGAGGGCCCCATTCGTCGTGCAGGCCGTTGGAACACAAGTTCATTGACAACAGCCTACCTCACTAACCTTCCCCACGAACTTCTTCGCACCCTTGCAGGTTTTCCAACAGAGCGTGGATATTTTTATCTCTCTCGTGCCAATGTTCAACCGTCTCAAGAGCTTTGTAAGAAAATTTTCAAGTTCGTTGACTATTGGCGTCAGAAATTAGATGAAGGTAATGTTGAACAAGTATCATGTGCCGCCGATATGTTTTTGAAGCTATTGGATAGGCTACGTGTTGTCTTTTTGCAGGACTCGGTTCTTTTGAAAAAGAGATATCCTCAGCATTTTCTTTGGAACCATCCTTTGTTTCAAAGTGAGCTGTATAAAGATTTTGAAAGGTAAATATATTGTTTTTATAAAGATGTGATTCAACTTTTTTCTAACATACTTTTGTTAGATCTGTTGATGCTGCTGTGGAAATCACTGAAGAACCTGAGCAACTGCAACTGCAAAGAGCAGTACCATTGGTTGCACAACATCTTTCTGATATCAATCAGCAAATCGCATCGCGTTTTGATGCTCAAGCCCAAGCCCAGCAAGCCCAACAAGCTGCACAGATGCAGGTTCTCCAATCCCTGTTGTCTGTTGTTACTCCCTTGCAAGTGCTTGTTCCTCACATCAGCAGCCTTGCAACATTAGCACAGCAAGTCGCTGGCTATACTTCTGGGCAGGTTCCTTTGACAGTAACCTTGAACTTGGGCAATGTTTCTCAACAACAACCCACTCAAGAACAAACACCTCAACCCACTCAACCCACACAACCCACACAACCTTCTCCGCAACCTTCCCAGCAACCACAAGAACTACCGCAACCATCACTTACAACAACATCCATCTCTCTCCCTTTTTTTCCACCACCACCACCAGTACAGAATTCAGCACCAGCACCAACACCAGATCAATTGCCTGTACCCACTTATAAAATGTCTCGTAACACTGTTACGCTTGATATGCTTTGGCGTGAATGGTACCATGGCTTGGCTGGCGGTCCTTCTATTGAAGAATTAGAACGCTTGTACCATGTTGCATGGCGTCGAGAAACAAAAGAACGTAGATTTTATAATCGCAGACGTATCATCATCGAAAGCATTAAAGATTATGCTGCACAACACAGACTGACGAATGAAGCAGCTGTCACGTTATTAGAAGAAAAGCGAAGTAGGCAAAGAAAAACCTTACACTGGATTGCCGAAAATCCAAGCATTTTTTTCAATAACTAATATCTTTTATTTCAAATTTACTACATTTTTTTCCTAGCTTTCTCTACCTCCACAAACACATCTTATTGCTTGACAATATTTTAGAATATTTTTGCGTCATATTTTTTTCATTATTATATACACTTTTCTCTTTATATTTTTTTTTCATTATCCTATCTTCTCTTTTATTCTTATTTCTTTCATATTTCTTCAGCCTCTCTTTCCAGTTTTCTCTAATTTATAAGCTCATTTGATTATTCTTTAACCTCAATTTCCTCATGTTCGTCAATCACTATTCATCGTTTTTCTGATTTTTTTTCTAGCTAAGCTGGTCTTCCCCCAAAGCATTGTACCTTTTCTTGCTGATTGTTTGGTCACTACCTACAAGTAAGTGGTAAAGAGCAGGTTAAGTATATTTGTCACTTTGGATATTCATGCGTATTTAAATATTAAATTGCACAGTGCTACTAAATAATTGACAATATATGGATAAAATGATAATCATGATAATCATGATTGTAACACTACTTAGAAAAAAAAATAATTCATTTTTCTAGCTTATATAAACGATAATATATATACAAGAACTTTAAGAAATTATAAAATCCATGCTCAGGAAACAAAGTATAGATCAATATCCGTCCTCTTTCCATTCAATCTGCTTATACTCAAACTAACATCTATAGCAATTATGACCAAAGCACCCTCTTCCATCATAAACTGTAAATCCCTTATATTAAAAAAGTTATATTATTATCATCCATATTCCAAAATCTACATTGATA